>JALGBA010000932.1:0-240000 GCA_023970755.1 Azemiops feae | reverse complement strand
ATAGGGGAGTGTGGTCCAAGTGGTGGTGATTGGAAGCCTGTGCTGCAGATGATATATATATATCTCACAGATGTTCTGGCATAACCTGGAGTCTAGGCTGGCTTAAATATTTTTAGGATAAGGCATAGATAAACAAGCACAAATCTCATGGACAAGTCTTTATTATAGATTTTGTACAGTTATTCATGTTGAATATACACTGTGGCTTCTGTCCAGGGTCCTGAGCCTGATGTATAACTCTCTGCCTCACCAAAAAAGACCACAGGGCAGAAAACTAAGTGAATTGTTTCAGGGCCAAATTCATATGAAAGCAAGCAACCTTTTCTCCAAATTTAAGAGCAAAAAAAGCACGAGGGACAAACCCATGGAGCCTTCTCCTCACAGGTCACTTATTTTCTTATTGCTTCTATCCTTGGTTTTCTCCTGAGTACACTTCCATCTGAGGAGAATTGAACCTCAGGAAATAAACCAACAGTGCTCCAACTGCTCCAGCTGTGCAAATGTATAGTTTTGACTATATTGTGTCAGGGTTTGGTCCAAGCACAGTTTTCTCCTATTTCTACTTTTGCTCCTCGGATAGAACCAATAATACCAAAAAACACATCTGAAATCCCCACACTTTATTTACTTATTTATTTGGAGAGATGGAGGGAAACCTTGGGAATTGTATGCAGTTCTAGTCATCTTACAAAATAGATGAGTTACAGTTGGATAGTGGTTTTAAAAATTACAAGATGCAATCTTTTTATGCTCAAATTTGAATTGGGTGGACGTATATTTTAAAATATGATCACTGATTAAATTAATCCATTTAAAGCTACAATATAAATATATTGTAAAGTTGAAGTAGGGTAAAGTAGATTGAGATGGGTAACTATAGAAATTGAATAAATAAACATGTATTTATGTCCAATAAATACAATGTGCAATTAATCCTAGTTCACGGAACGATTCAATCACCAATCAGCTCAGCAGTCCAAAGCTTTATAGAAGAGTTGTTTTGATAGACTCCTTGATAGAAAAAGGAAACTGGCTGGATGTGTCTCCTTTAGTTAGGAAAAGGTACTGCCACTAAGGAAGTCTTGGGCTGTCAACCTTTTTATTAGGTAACATTCCTAGTAGGACAATTCCCTGATAAGAAGGAGCTCCTTCCTGACTACATAAGACCTTTAACAATTAAAGCCACACTTTACATTTAGCTTAAGACTTCTTCCATTGCCAAAGTACTGCTTTAAATATTGCTACTGCAAAAACACTAATTAAGCCCTTGTACTGTAGTTTGCATTATTGGCACTTTCTCAACCTGTTGGAAGGCTGATCAGCATCCAAGAGCAGCACAGTGATACAGCTTGAACTAAGATATGGTTAATTATTTCCATCTCTTTTTAGCAGGATGTCACAGAGGAGATAGATATTTCATAGGATTCAATTAACTTGAAGATAAGAAGGTTGATTCTGTAATTTTATGAATTATGGTAGGAAGCAAAAGAAAATGGTTGGTGTTGTTTGGAGTTTATTCCTCCTAACTACTGGTTTAAATATTGCTTAGACCCCCCCCCCCAATCCACCAACCCAGAACATATACATTTGTAGCAAGGTGTTATTATAAACACATAACACAGTCATTCAGAACTCTTTCTGAAATCTGGAATCTCCTAGCCACTTCTTGCCTAAGGGTTTTAAAATGGTCCCAATTTCCTTTTTCATCAAGTGACAAGAGAAAGCTATTTTAGAATTTGTGGTGTTAGTACAAATCCAACACTGAAGTAACGATAGATTTTTTTTTTATTTCAGTAACTACAATGAAGACAATATATGGGAAATAAGATACCAGAACCAAATTATTGTGTGTGTGTTATGTATAGCAACCATTAATCTGCAAACAAGGAAATAGAGGACAGAAATGTGAACAAAAGTGAAAGCACACAACTGCAGAACACCTCTGAAAAGAAACACCCTCTCCTTTTATGCTTCTGCTTGTGCTTTCTCTGCTGGTTTTTCTCTTCTGGTTCAGTTCCTCCTGAGCTTTTGAGCAGAGGACCTGAGTCACAGACCTATTCTATATTCAGGACATAGAGTCATCAACTAACTGCAGAAAAAGTGACCTCTAGCTGCTTCTTGCAACCTGAATCACAAGGCTACTTCTCATTGGAAGAGGACAGTGTCTTTATAGAACTATTGGATATTTAAAATCACCATTAGGCCTGCAGATTTATCACTATATAATACTGCTTTGCACTCACATAATTGTAACACTTTGATACTGACAGTATAAAATGGAGTGTTTGAGCTAATGAAAGTAATTTTCTTTGTTTTCTAAATTTTTGCTAGAAACATAGTTAATAAGGCTGAATTTCCATTATGACAGACCAACATTTGTGTAGGAATTCAGAAATTAATTTTGGGGCTAGAAATGTGTGTTTACTCAGGGCTTGCCATATTGGAACTGCAAACATCTGGGCATTGTGTTTAAACATCATTGACCATATGTGTTTAAAGAGAAAAAATAGTTCCTAACATTCCAGTGAATACAATAAGCTGCTTTCTATATGCCAAGGAAGGCAGTTTGGGGCTCTTTAGAATGATGATTTGGAATTTATGCTTGCAAGGATTGTTGAGAGTGGATAAATGGTAAGGGACAATGTGCTATAAATATTTGAAAGGCAGTACATTGCCTGGTTTTGGTCTGTAAGATCATCATACCTAAGCTGTCTGTAACAGGAATGGTTTGTAATTTAAAGATCTAAAGGTGATGTCTGTTTTTTTGAAGAACAATGGAAATTCCAGGCTGTAGTTCAAACAGGGAAATAAAAAGTGCCACATTGTCAAAAAGTTGCCTGCCATGCAGCTTAATTTCAGGAGTTCTTTACCTTTTATTGGGGGGGGGATATGAAACTTGGACTGCAAATACAGGTAGTCCTCGACATACACCAGTTCATTTAGTGACCGTTCAAAGTTATAATGTCATTGACTTATCATTTTTCACACTTATGACCTTTGTAGCATCTCTATGATCATGTGATCAAAATCCAGATACTTAACAACTGATTCATGACCGTTGCTGTGTCCCAAGGTCATGTGATCACCTTTTGCAACCTTTTGACAAGCAAAATCAATGGGGAAGCCAGATTCACTTAACAACCATGTTACTAACTTATCAACTGTGATGATTCACTTAACAACTGGCAAGAAAGCTCGTAAAATCGAGCAAAACTCACTAACAAATGTCTCACTTAACAACATAAATTTTGGGCTCAATTGTGGTTGTAAGTCGAGGACTACCTGTATCTGGACACCCATCACACAACAGGAAATAGTTGTTTACATCTCTTTGCCACCACCTGGTGCCATCTGAATTTCTGCAGCTCAAGTATCTTTCCAGAAATCCCTGTCCGGTGGGCAGCTGTAATACTGAATGCATACCAGATATTTTCTTGTCTCCAACACATCTTTCCTGATTCTTTCTCAAATAAACATTAAACTTTCCTGATCACCAATTTATTTCAACATTTGATAGTAAAAAACTTTAGCAAATTCTACACACATGTCTTGAAATATGCTGGCTGCCAGATGGAAGTTTAATAGGCGAAAATGAGAGACAATATCAACTAAAGATGGAAAGTAATTTTAGCTTATGGTATAAAGAAGGAAGCTCTTGTCTGGCATTATACCACAGTCCAACTGCACGCCCCTTTCCACAACTTTGGAAATGTCATCCTCTGCATAGGAGGCCACAATAAGAGCTGGCCTGCAGGAACATGCTGAAGACTCTTGATCTTCTAGTAATTCAAATAGTTTACATTTGATACATAACATAGTTTGGGTCTTCTGTGTGCATAAGCTGAAACACATGACATACTTTGAAAGTCACTATAGTGACTATAGTGTCAATCTCTACTTCCAAGACTTTTTTTGTTAAAAAAATAAAAATTTCTAAAAATTAAATATTTTTCCTGTTGTGAAGTATAAGTTTACAATAGTTTACAAGAATTCTTTGTCTTTTGTTGTCTGTCTTGAAAGATTCATCACTATCTTCCCTGTTTTGAAGTGTCTTTTATTTTTTTTCTTAGATCATTAAGAATTTAAAAATTTCTAAAGAATTAAAATAAGTAAACTTTTTTCAATTTTTTAATTGAAAAAATAAAAATTTAAAAAATGAAAAAAATTGAAAATTGAAAAGGATTTAAAAATTTTAAAAAAATAAAATTAAAAATGATATTTAAGATTTGAAAAAAGATTAAAATTGGAAAATAAAAATTGGAAAAAGAAATTGAAAAAAAATAAAAATTCAGAGATTTTAAAAATTTAAGAATTTAAAAAGTTCTTGCCCCTTTATGAAGTAATACGCACTTCTTTTTGGTCGGAAATCTCAGGCTGTTTTCTAGGAGATGCTTTGCTCTTAACCTTGCTCCCTGCCTTGAAAGTTTATCCTTTATTCCCTGTCCACAAGTGTTTTGTACTTATCCTTTTTCTCCCTGCTGTCTTTGGTTGCCTGGCCATTACCTTGGTTTTCCGGTACAATGTGCTGATGTGGATACTCTGCTCCACTTAGCTGGTCCGCCGCGCTGTTCTCAGCTGCTGCTGGTCTGCTGCACTGCTCTCAGCTGTGCTGTGGGTGCTGCTACTCCGGTGGTCCACAGCTCTGTTCTCAACCACTGCTAGTCCACCACACTGCTCTTAGTCACTGCTCTGGGTGCTTCATTCCTCTGCCACTTAACTTCTGCACCACTGCTACTCAAGGTCTGCCATGCTGCTCATAGCCACTGATCTGCTGCCACCATTTCACTGCTGCTCAGTGGCCTCCATTTGCACTGTATTGCCTCCGCTCAGGTGTCGGGCGTGGTCACTGGGCTGCCTCTCCATCTCTCAGCTCGGCTGTCTCTCCTTCTCTCATATGGGCCATTGGGCTACCTCTCTGCTAGGCCACCTCTCAGCTGAGCTGCCTCTCAGTTGGGCTGCCAGGCCACCTCACAGCTGGGTTGCCTGTCATCTCTTTGTTCTAGGAGTTCATCCTTTTTTATTCCATCCTGTAGCTAATCTTGATGTTGCCCTCTTGATATACTGTAGTTTGTAATCCACATTGAAAGTGACAGATGAATAAAATTTGGAAAGTAAAAGAAAATCTCAATCATAATAGAGCTGGAAGGCACCTCGAAGGTCTTCTAGTCCAACCCCCTGCTCACGCAGCAGACCTGTTGTGTCCTGAGCCTTGCTGAGTCAATCAGCAAGGCACAGGCAACCTGCAGGATAACTGCAGAGGCCCGGGCAGACCACGTGTTTGCCCGGGACCGGTTGTATAGACCCGGGCAGCCCATAAGTTGCCCGGGACCCAGACAGGCTGTCTCCAGCCTCGTGCGCATGCGCAAGGCGGGAGAATGGCCTGTATTCATTGGTTGAGCATCCCCTTGCAGGGGAAGTATAAAAGGGCATGTTGCCATTTTCTCCTTTGCTTCTGTTCAGTGCAAGTACCAAATAAAGAACATCTTTTTGTACAAACTGCCTCGTCTCTATGCCTGTGTTGAGAACAGAACATTGGCGACGAAGGTGGGATTCGTCGTGGGGAATCCCGAAGAACTGAAGTAGGCCTACTCACCCAGACCAGGAAGAAGCGCGGCGTCCAGGAGGAGCAGCCGCCTGCCAGCATACATACGCTGGAGGCGGGCTTGGCTTCGTCGGACCCCTTCTTGATTCCTGACGGCGAGAGGCGTGGACGAAGCCATCGAGTTGAAGATGTCCAAGCTGGGCCGTCTGGGCAAATTTGACATCGCGCATCCTGAACGCTGGAGCTCGTATGCAGCTCGCGTTGAAAATTACTGTCGAGTAAACAAGATCCAGGAAGACGGCCTAAAAGGGGCTACCTTTGTGTGTGCGGGCAAGAGACATTTGAAATAGCGGAGAATCTTGTCGCACCAGCAGCCTTAGATTCAATCGCATATGACAATTTAAAAAAGATGCTGCGAGAGCATTTCGAACCCAAGCTCTCGATCATTGCGTGGAGGCATCAATTCGAACAGAGGGACCAACGGCCAGGCGAATCGGCTGCAGATTTCGTTGCGGCCCTGAGACAGGCCGCACGCCCGTGTGCATTTCAAGACTTGGAGGAAAGGCTCCGAGATAGACTGGTGTGCGGGTTGCGAAGCCGCGAAGTACAGCAGAAACTGTTTGCGAGAACGGATGTCACGTTTCAAGACACTCTCAGAGATCGCAGCAGAAGAAGCAGCCGGCGGCGCCGTGAAGGCCTTGCGGTCGTCGAGTCATCCAGTGACCGTCCTGATCCACCAGGAGGCCGCCCGTGAGGCTTTGGGGGAAGAGTCCGAGGAGGACGAGGTGGACAAGATCCAGCCAGTGACGGAGAGACGGCGACCGGAGCAAAGGGGGCCACTGCCTGCATCCCCTCGATGTTTCGGCTGTGGAGGACGCCACAGGAGGGTCGACTGCCGGTTTTGATCCGCCGTCTGTCGAGCATGCGGAAGGCAAGGCCACATTGCATCGGCCTGTATGGGCCGCCCAAAGAACAGGTCCCCAGAATTGCCTCTGAAAGGTACCAAGGTCCCCAGCCAAAACAGGGTGGGTTTTTGCACATCTAGGAGGGGGATGTTCAAGACAGGAACGCATAGGCCCCTCAAGAAGAAGCTCCGTCTTGATGTGAAGTTGCAGGGAGTTCCCCTGGCTATGGAGCTGGATACAGGCTCCGCGTTGTCCATTATTTCAATGGACACCTTCAATAAGATTTGTTTCCGGAGTGGCTCACGAGTAAAGCTCAGGCCTTCCAACCTTGTCCTTACTGATTTTCAAAACATGAGAGTAAGAGTAAAAGGGGAAGCAACGGTCAGAGTACAGCGTAAGGGTTTCAAAGGTGCATTGGATGTGGTTGTTGTCGAGGGGGACAGAACGAGTCTTATCGGACTCGACTGGTTCGAGGCACTTGGGATCCAGGTGACCGGTCTGAACCAGCTGCAAACGGCTAGTCTTGCGGGAGTCTGCAAGGAGTTTGCAGATGTGTTCAGCTCGGAACTTGGATTGTACAAGGGGCCTCCCATTACATTAAAGTTGGATCCAGGCATTACACCCATAAGGGTCAAGCCTAGGAGGGTGCCCTTTGCATTAAAAAGTAAGATTGATGCCGAGTTGGACAAACTGCTCCAACAGGGCATCCTGGAACCTGTGGACTCCAGTCCATGGGAAACCCCCATAGTAACTCCCTTAAAATCCAATGGGGAAGTCCGTATTTGCGTGGACTACAAGTGCACGCTAAATAAGGCCTTACAACAGCATGCTTATCCTGTGCCAGTGGTGAGCCACATTCTGGCCTCACTGAAGGGAGGGAAGTACTTCGCTAAGCTTGATTTGGCTCAAGCATACCAACAATTGCCTGTTGACGAGGCGACTGCTGAAGCCCAGACCATAGTCACACACAGAGGTGCGTTCAAAGTAAAGAGGCTGCAGTTTGGGGTAAATGTAGCCCCTGGCATATTCCAGGGGGTGATGGAGCGAACGCTCCGAGGGATTCCCGGGGTCTGCCCCTATTTTGATGACATCCTCATAGCAGGAGAATCATCAGGGAACTTAGCCGAAAGGCTGAGGGCTGTCTTGTTGAGGTTCCGCCAAGCTGGGCTGAAGCTTCAGCAGGACAAGTGTCAGATCGGTGTGCAATCCACCAAGTTCTTGGGGTTCTGCATCGATGCAGATGGCATCCACCCCGCAGAATCCAAGTTCAGGGCCATCCATTCGGCCCCTAGTCCCCAGTCAAAAACTGAGCTTCAGGCTTTTTGGGGGCTTTTGAACTTTTACCATTCCTTTCTTCCAAACAAAGCTGCTGTGGCCGAGCCGCTTCACAGGCTCTTAGACAAACAGGCTCTGTGGACATGGACAAGCGTCCATGAGGAAGCCTTCTCAAAGGTCAAAGCCTTATTATCTTCAAATGCTGTACTGGCTCACTTCAATGAGCAATTGCCAGTGTGCATCGCATGTGATGCATCCCCTTACGGAGTAGGAGCAGTACTAAGCCATCTCAAGGAAGATGGGACACAGGTCCCTGTGGCCTATTATTCCAGGACCCTCTCATCTGCAGAGAGAAATTATGCCCAGATCGACAGGGAGGCTTTGGCAATAATTTCAGGCATTAAGAAATTCCATGATTTCTTATATGGGAGAAAATTTACAGTCTATACTGACCACAAGCCTTTGCTAGGGTTGTTTACAACCAACAAACAAACTCCCCAGATAATATCTCCTAGGATGCTGAGGTGGTCCATATTCTTAGCAGCATATGATTACACACTGGTTCACAAACCAGGTACTGAGATGGGCCACGCAGATGGCCTAAGCAGGTTACCTCTTAAGCAAATAGAGGCAGACCCTGCTCCAGCTGTACACATTCTGTCCATTCAGGACTTACCAGAATCTCCCCTCAATGCTACGGATGTGGCTGCAGAAACTGCCACTGATTACACGCTTGCACGCGTGCTGATGTGTGTTGTCAGGATGGCCTGACACGTGTCCTGGTGCTGAATTCCAGAGCTTCTGGCACAGGAAGCATGAATTAAAGGTGTATCCTGTATTCCTTCTGGCACAGGAAGCACATTTAAAGGTGTATCCTGTGGGGAAACAGAGTACTTATTCCGGCCTCATTGAGGACTAGAGTCTTGATCTCTCTTCATGAGGGACATCCGGGAATAGTAAGGATGAAGGCGCTTGCGCGCAGCCATCTATGGTGGCCTGGTCTCAATAAGGACATCGAGGCCCAGGTTCAGGGATGTCAAGTGTGCCAGCAATCACGGCCAGAAATGCCCCAGGCCCCTGTACATAGGTGGGAGGAGACACTTACTCCTTGGTCACGCGTTCATATTGATTATGCTGGGCCCTTCCAGGGGCAATTCTTCCTCCTCCTCGTGGATAGCCATTCCAAATGGCTAGAGGTCGTTCCTGTGGCCTCTACTACTACTGCCAGGACCATCCAGGTGCTCAGAGGAATCTTCGCTGCCCATGGGCTTCCTGATGTTTTAGTGTCAGACAATGGTCCACAATTTACCTCTTCTGAGTTTCAGGCATTTCTACAAGCCAACATGATCCAGCACGCCACATCTGCTCCTTTCCATCCTGCCACCAATGGTCAGGCTGAACGCATGGTGCGCACCACTAAAGACACATTAAAGAGAATCACTCAAGGACCCTGGCATCACAGGTTAGCTGATTTTCTTCTCACATACCGCACCACACCATGCACAGCCACTGGAAAGAGCCCAGCTGAACTCCGCTGGGGTCGCAGACTCATCACAAAGCTGGACAGGCTTCACCCAGACCAGGTGGCTTCACAGGTGTCGCAGCCGCGGGCACCTAGGAGACTTCAACTGGGTGACCCGGTCTGGACTAGGAACTATGGACATGGGCATCTCTGGGTACCTGCTGTCATCTCTAAGGTTTCGGGGCCGCTGTCCTACGAAGTGGTCTTGGATGATGGGCGGGTCCTCCGGCGCCACATTGACCAGCTGCATTGCCGGCTGCTGGGCCTGCATCACTCCCCTGACTCCGCTCTCGGGGGGGAGGGGGACCCCAATTACGATTGTGGATCACAGTCTCCCCAAGCAGGGGGGTCTCCAAATGTCCCAGATGAGGGTCTGGCAATGCAGGCAGATCCTGACTCTGGCATAGAAGCAGGGAGTTCTGCCGTGGAGGCAGCAGAGGTCCCTGGTTGAGGGCAAATGGCCGTAAATCAGCTACTCAGGGCACCCCTACTGCTGGCCTTGGGCCCGACGGACATAGCTCCCAAGGGGAGTTCCAAGGGTTTTTGGGGAACTCCACCCCACCTAGGAACTTGGGGAACTCGACCCCCCCAAGGAAATCTGGTTTGGGTTTAGAGGACCCAGCCAGTCAACAGTTAGGGGGAATCCCTGAGTCTTCTGGGCAACAAAGTCCTGGTTTGTTGTACGCAGACCGTGAGTCAGCACTCCAGGCACCAAGAACAAATCCCTCACAGGTCAGCACACCTGGCCCTAACCTTGATCCGCAAAGCTCGGGGCGGATTAAGGCCCCGCCGAAATACTTGCAAGAGTATGTGCGGTCCCTAGAGGGAACTCGTTACCAAAAATTAAAAGACCGTGGGTTGATTTGAATCCATGGGGGACCAGGTTACCCGAGGGTACCGGGAACAGCCAGGGTGACATTTGCTGAATGTTACATGGTACTGATATAGCTGCATGTGCCGAATATTACATGGTACTGGTATAGCTGCGTCAGTGTTGTCCCAACTTAGGGGGGAGGGGTGTTGTGTCCTGAGCCTTGCGGAGTCAATCAGCAAGGCGCAGGCAACCTGCAGGATAACTGCAGAGGCCCGGGCAGACCACATGTTTGCCCGGGACCGGTTGTATAGACCCGGGCAGCCCATAAGTTGCCCGGGACCCAGACAGGCTGTCTCCAGCCTCGTGCGCATGCGCGAGGCGGGAGAATGGCCTGTATTCATTGGTTGAGCATCCCCTTGCAGGGGAAGTATAAAAGGGCATGTTGCCATTTTCTCCTTTGCTTCTGTTCAGTGCAAGTACCAAATAAAGAACATCTTTTTGTACAAACTGCCTCGTCTCTATGCCTGTGTTGAGAACAGAACAGACCCTATACCATTTCAGACACGTGAACTGTCCAGTCTCTTCTGAAAAACCTCCAGTGATGAAGCACCTACAATTTCTAGCTAGTCAAGCTATTCTCCAAAGCGCCTGAAGGCAGGACAAGAAGCAACAGATGGAAACTAATCAAGGAGAGAAGCAACCTAGAACTAAGGAGAAACTTCCTGACAGTTAGAACAATTAACCAATGGAACAACCTGCCTCCAGAAGTGGTGAATGCTCCAACACTGGAGGTTTTTAAGAAGAGACTGGACAGCCATGTGTCCGAAATGGTGTAGGGTTTCCTGCCTGAGCAGAGGGTTGGACTCGATGACTTCCAAGGTCGCTTCCAACTTTATTATTATTTTTATTTTTATTATTTTTATTATTACTATTACTATTATTATTATTATTATTATTATTATCTCTCTCAGAGTTACTGTTTTTGAGACAGATTTTGCCTAATCTGTACTTGTACCTTTGGTTTTTCCTGCCTAAATATAAAACCTTGCTTTTCTCCACATTAAATTTCATGTTGTTGAATAGGGCCCATTGTTCAAGTTTGTCCCAAGATCTTTTTGGATCTTGAGCTTGTTTTCTGGGGTGTTGGCTATTCCTGCCAGTTTAGTGTCATCTGCAAATTTGATGAGTTCCCCTTCTATTCCCTCATCTAAGTCATTTATGAAGATATTGAAGACGGAGCTTTGTGGTACCCTGCTGCTTACTTCTCTCCATATGGATGTAGTACCATTTTTTTAAAAAAAATATTTTATTGATTTTTTAACATAAACACCTTGATAGTTGATAAACAGCATGTTGTCTGGGTTTATATTTACAAAGTAATCACTAACAATCAGTTTCTGTATTCCAAAGTCCACATAATAGCTTTGCTTGGTTTTCTCTTCTTCCAATAATATTCTCTTTGCAACCTTAAATTAGTACAATTCTTATTAATTTGATAGGTAACAATTAAATATAATTTTTTTTCTAAAATTTCTACCAATAATAATCTTTTCTTATCTGGTCATCTTGGTTGCCTCGTCATGAATCCTGTTTACAATTCTTATTTAAATTTATTTTCCCTACAATGTTCAAAAAATTCTTACTGGTTAAAATTTTCCCAAAGTTAATTACCTTAAAGTATTTAAATCTATTTTCATGTCTTAAAAAGTAAGTAAGAAAAAGAACAAAAGAAAAACATAGAAAAAGAAAAGAGAGAGAGAGAAAGAAAAAAGAGGGAGAGAAAAATAAGAAAATAATATACTACTTAAAATACATATCCCTCTTGAACTAGTATACACTTATTTCTATTTTTTTCTATTCTTTTACCCATAATTAAACCTATGTTTAATCTTTAAATGTTCCATTTAATAAATCCAATCATCTAATCTTTTAACTCTATTCAAAACATGTTTTTTCCTTTTTAGTTATCCATTGGAATTTTCTTAAAATCAATTACATTTAAATATTTAAAACATTTCCTTTATATTGATCATCCCAAACATTTTTGTATTTCTCATATCAAAAAACAAAATAAAAAAAGAGAAAAGAAAAAGTACTGTCTTACTTGGAGGGTTCATCCCTCTTAAACTAAAATCTTTCTATTTCCTCAACCATATTCAAACAAGTGTTTAATTTTTAAATATTCCCTCTGATACACCCCATCATCTAATTCCTCAATTCTCACTTTAGCCCTCTTCTTTTGCCAAGCAACTTTCCCAATCAATATATTCCGTTGAATCAAAGAGTCTTTCCATAATCTTGTAAATGTTGTTGTGGATATAGTAGGTAAATCAAACATCATGTCTTTGTAAAAAGATTTTGCCCCTTTCATATTCATTGAAGATTTCTCTCATCATCCCTTGTCTCCCCATTTCTTGTGGTACTCCCAACAGCTCAGCAATCCATTTTGTCAAATCTTTTTCCTTATCCTCAAATTTACTTTGTGGTCTTAGAGTACAAGTTATCTTTTCCATATTCAATGTTTCTTGTAAATCCTTCTCCACTTGAGTCTCCACTAGTTTATATTCAGTTGTCTGCTTTACATGATCTCTCTCTTGTTTTGTTTTCTGATCATTTAATTGTTGTGATGTTAAATTGAGAATGCATGCATTTAAATTTTCAAATTCATTTTTAATTTTCTTGTGGGTTGAAATTAATATCATTTGCATTTATTGTAACAGAACATACATTTCCTCCTGGTAAGTATTTATTTTTTCTTGATATGTTCTTTCTGCAGATCTCTGATGCTCCATAATGACCAAAAATCCTTTCTCTGCCAATCACTTTAAAGTCGCAATTTAAAAAATATTTATAATCCAGGAAGGTCAATTTTTTCTAAGTTTTATAGTTCTCACTTTGTAGATAGTCCACAATGTTTTCTTTTCTTTTGTTCCAGCTGCACTTTGTTTAATCAAAGCCCTGAAGGTCACAATAGTCTTTTCTTTCTGGGCTGTATATTTAGGGCAGTATTTTCATCCACCACTAGATATCAGCACCAGTTCATCTTTCAATTTTCTGTATTTTTCCCCCTGTAAACTTAATTCGCTGCTTCCATTTGGAGGAGGGTGGAGCAAAGAACACCCCCCCCCTCACTTTCGGAGAATTTTTACTTCTGGGGTTTTTTCTTTTCCCCCCCCAGGAAATCAGTCAGGTAGAAGAGAGAGAATCAATATTCTTACCCAGTTCACTCACGCTGTTTACAATCAGGCTTAGTTTATGCTTTTTGGCTTCAGCTGCATGTAGCTTGGGCTAGACTCATGAATGATGCTAGCCTTTCTTCTGTCGGTTTTTGGAGAGCTTTCCCCAGATGTTCAGATCGACCACCATCTCCCCAGGATCCCCTCCTTTCTTGCCACCTCTCCGGGATGGCTTTGGGCCCATTTAGAGTCCCCAAAGAGAGAGAAATCAGCCGTAGGGCATGGAACTTCGCAGTCCCTCGGCTGTCACGCTAGCTGTGCAGAACCGGAAGCCTGGATGTAGTACCATTGAAGACTACTCATTGAGTATGATTTGTCAGCCAGCTACAAATCCATCTGGTGGTGATGTTGTGTATTCCACCTTTTTCTAACTTACCAAGCAGTAGAATGTGGTCTACTTTGTCGAATGCCTTACTGAAGTATACTATGTCCACAGCGTTTTGCTGGTCTACTAATTCGGTCATTTTATCAAAGAATGAAATAAGATTGGTTTGGCATGATCTGTTTTTAACAAACCCATGCTGTCTACCAGTTATAACTTTGTTTGCTTCTAGTTGTTCGCAGATCTATTTTTTAATTATCTTTTCCAGGATCTTCCCAGGTATTGATGTTAGACTGATAGGTCTGTAGTTTCTGTTTATTTTCCTTTTTTGAAGATGGGAATGACATCAGTGTCTAGCCCTATGGGCTTGACATTCATGGGAGGGGGAGGGAGAAGCACACCTCGCAGCCCGAATCCAGCAACGCCAGCGAGGAGCACTGCCCGAATGGCTGGGCGGCCTCGCAACTCGGCCCCAGCGACGCCACCACCAAACAACTGGGCAGGCCCGTGGCTCGCCCCCAACGACACCAGTCAGGAATGCCACTGATCAGCTGAGCAGCCTAGTGGTTCTGTGATACCGGTGACGGGCGGGGAAGCCCGTGGGTCGGAATTGGTGCTGCCAACCAGCTGAGCAGCCTTGTGGTGCGGCAAGGTTGGAACCGGTGCCACCAACCAGCTGAGCGGCCTCGTGGTGCGGCCAGGCCAGAAATAACCATTGGGGTGCCCGAGAGGGGGATGGGGACCCTACCTGCGCAGCAGAAGGGCTCCGACGATCAGCTGCGTGACATGGAGCCAGCAAACAAACAAGAGGGACTGGATGGCAGGTCAGGGGAGAGACAGGCCCCTGCGTTGCAGCTTTTAAGAACAGGCGCCGGATGCTGGCCTGCTGATTGGGGGGGTGGAGCTACGGAGAGGGAAAGTATGTAAAGCGCTGGGAGCAGATCACTCCCAGTGCTGACTTTGCATGTTGGAATAAATCACTTGTCAGACCATTCCTGTTTGCCAGTCACCTTGTCATCCTCTTTGCATCTGTGGGAACCAGGGACTGGTAAGGACGCTGATAGAAAGTCAGTACTCAACTTTGTTTATCCCTACCCATTACCCTTGTGTGCTAATCAGGGAATGGCTGAGGGAAAGCAGGAGGCAGCACCTGTGGCTGAGGGAGGAGAGCCAGCTAAGGCGCCAGAGCCAATGCCAGAGGCGGGAGCTGGGGATGCTCAGCCAGTGCTGCGGCCCAAAGTGCGTGAAGCACAGCCTGCAGGTCCAGTGAGTGAGACTCAGGGGAATGGTGGCATAGCTAAGCAGTCACCAACCTGGCTGCCAGCCACACGCATACACCGGGGCCGGAAGGGCCCCTGCTGGAGTGGAGGGAGAGGCATCTCACCGATGATGATGGAGAGTGGAGCTACTCCATGGCACCAGGACGACACACCATGGATATCCTGAGGGACAGGTTCGGTGAGGCCGGGTTCCAGGATCCTCCCTCGTGGCCGAGATGGGAAGCGGACCCTGAGACAGATTGATGGCCTCGAATGGAGATGCAGCCAGCCCAGTCGGGACCACCCCGGTTCCGTCTGGCCAGCCCGAAACTGAGGGTAGCACCTGGCCATGCGTTTGGTACACCACAGGTGAGGGACCCCAACCAGGGTGTACCAACAGGCCACCCACAGCCCATGTGGGAAGGCAGGTCGCTGACAGAACCAGGCGGAGCCCCCACCAGGCAGACGGCTCAGCCAACTGGATCCTCGGTCTGGCAAACAGTAGGGTTTGGGGAACAGCGCTCTCCGCCTGTGGCTGGTACCTTCCAGGGAACGGGTTGGTCTTCGGTGCCGTGGGGTACAGGGATGGCTTGGGGTCCGCCGCCAGTGCCAGCGACGTTCGATGGGAACCTGGACTGTCTGGTGATGTTCCTCAGCCAGGTTATAAGCCATCTGGACCAGCACGCTCACTTCTATCCATCCCAGTGGGCGATGGTGATGGCAGTAACTGCGGGATTAAAAGGGCGAAGCAGCCGAATGGGTGGCAGATCTCTACAGTGACCATGCCAGGGAACTGCCCAACGCTGGCCTGTTCCTGGAGGCTCTGCGAACCGCAGACCCATCTCCCAGACCCAGCGGGCCGAGGCGGAGATACTGGCACTAAAGCAGCGAGGCCGGTCTGTGGCTGAGTACATCTGTGAGTTCTGGCGGGTGGCCGGTAGGCTGCGGTCCTGGCCAGAACGTCTACTGGTCCACCAGTTTTGAGCTGGTTTGGACCGAGATCTGCGCCAGGCATGTGTCTCCCATGACGTCCCGAGCCGGCGCCAGGACTGGCTCCGTGTAGTGGTGGACCTGGATGCGGGTCTGCAGGAGTTCTGGCCAAAGGGGGAGGCCTCGTCGGTGCCACGCAGGGCCATGGAGAAGCCGAAGGACGGAGGGCCCAGGGTCCGGGCCTGGATTCCTCTGGGTCCAACCTCCGTGCGTCATTCAGGTGTTTCCGGTGCAACCAGCGGAGTGTCCAGTCCCCGTTCCACGGGGGAACCTAGCAACCCCTGGAAAAGCTGGTCCCACACCCAAGAAGACCTCAGAGAGGCTAAGGGCAGAGCAGCAGATGGAAGGGTCCACCCCTCGATGGACAACTCCGGTGGAGGAGGAGGCAACGGTGACTGCCTGATACCAGCTGGTGGCCTATGATAGCGAGAATGAACCAACAGAGGATCCAATGGTGAGTGAGCCAATACGGCCCTTCGTCATCCCCATTGTGTTGACCAGTTCGCAGACAGGCCATCGGGGGGAATACAGGGCCCTGATAGACACTGGCTGCACCTGTTGCCTTATCAGCAAGGATGTGGTGGCTGAAGCAGGCATTAGAGTGAGGCAGCTGGTCAAACCGATCCAGTTTGAGCAGGTGGATGGATCCCTCCTGGGGGGGGCTCTGGCTACCCTCATAACAGAGCCCATCAGGCTAGAGATGGGGGCCCATTGGGAGGTCCTCCGTTTCGTCATGGTCCCTTCCATGTCTGAGGCCATTATCCTGGGCCTCGCGCGGCTGGACAAGTGGGGTCCCACGATTTGGTGGGAAGGTGGGTACTGAAAAATACGGCTAGGTGTTGGTCCTCGGCCACCAAACCAGGAACTGGGAAAAAGGGGTGAAGAAGGGAACAGGGAGGCAAAGGTAGGCCAGGAAAGCACAAGGGGGAAAAACCCCTTCCTGGAGGTGTATGCCGACCTCGCCGAGGTGTTTAGCGAGCGTGAGTGCAATGTCCTACCTCCTCACCGGCCAACCGACTGTGCGGTCGACATTGTGCCGGGCGCCAAATTACCAAAGCCACGGATGTATGCAATGACGCCCAGGGAGATGGAGGAGCTGCGTCGGTATATAGACCAGAACCTAGCAAGGGGCTTCATTCAGCCGGCCCGGTCATGGATCGCAGCTCCAGTACTGTTCAAGGAAAAGAAATATGGCTCCCTGCGTTTGTGTGTTGGCATCAACGGGGTTTGCATGGAAAATATGTACCCCCTACTGCTGATGAAGGATCTCTTGGCCCATTTGGCGAAGTTTTCACCAAACTTGACCTCCGGGAAGCATACTACAGGGTCTGGGTCAAGCGAGGGGATGAGTGGAAGACGGCGTTCAACTGCCCACTAGGTAGCTACCAGTTCCAGGTTTGCAAGGAGCCCCTGCGGTCTTCATGCAGCTCATCAATGAAGTGTTGCATGAACACCTGTACCGTGTGGTGCTGGTGTATCTCGACGACATATTAATCTATACCTCCAACATGGAGGAACACATCCAACTGATGAGACAGGTGTTAGAGAAACTGCTGAAGGCACACCTGTTTGTGAAGCTATCCAAGTGCGACTTCCACCAAACCCAGCTAGACTACCTGGGATACCGGATATCAGGGCAGGAGTGGAGATGGACCCTAATAAATTTATGGCCGTACTGGAGTGGCAGGCGCCATGGACCCGCCGTCAGCTACAGAGTTTCCTGGGCTTTGCCAATTTCTATCGGCAGTTTATCTCCTCATTTGCTACTGTGGCCCTACCCCTGACGGACCTGCTCTGCACATGACAGACTGCGACCAAGCCACGTCCTGGTCAACCACTGGCATGGACCATGGCACGCCAGAAGGACTTTGAGGACCTGAAGGCCCTGTTCCACCCAAACCCTGACATGCCGTTTGTTGTGCAAGCCGATGCCAGTGACGTCGCAGTGGGGACAGTTTTGCTCCAGAGGAATGGGCAGGGGATGTTACAGCCCTGTGCTTACACATCTCGTAAGTTGACGGACACCGAGAGAGCATGGGCCATATGGGAGAAAGAAGCGTTTGCCGTACGGTGGGCGTTGTCAACGTGGAGACACCTGCTGGAGGGGGCGAAGGAGCCGTTCGAGGTCTGGACAGACCATAAAAATCTCAAAAAAGCCGCAAAAGCGCAGGCAGATAAGTAGGCCCCCAAAGCCTTTCCGGGTGGGCGACCTAGTGTACCTGTCGACAAAGTACCTACGCCTGAGGGTGCCCTGTAAGAAGCTAGGTCCAAAATACCTAGGGCCGTTCCGGGTCACGCAGGTTATCAATCCGGTAGCCGTACGGCTACAGCTATCCCGGTTCCTGGGGAAGATACATCCGGTCTTCCACTGTAGCCTGCTGAAACCGGTAGACGGTTCTTCCTGTAGGCCCATGGAGGTGGTACCAGGGCCTGTACAAGAGGTCCTGGACTCTCGGTTCCGGTGGGGACAGTTACAGTACCTGGTGCGATGGAAGGGGTACCCTATGTTGGAGGCGTCCTGGGTGCCCCCCGCTTGTTGTGAAGGTTCCATCGGCAGTGTCCCAGTAAGCAGGGTGGGGGGTCAGCTGAACCATCTGCCACAGCGGGTGAATGCTCACATGTTTCTCCTTGCCTTCCAGGTGGAGCCCTGGTAGAGGGAGCCGCTTGTCAAGCCCCATGGGCTCGACATTCATGGGAGGGGGAGGGAGAAGCGCACCTCAAAGCCCGAATCCAGCAACGCTGGCGAGGAGCACCACCCGAACGGCTGGGCAGCCTCACGACTCGGCCCCAGCGACGCCACCATCAAACAGCTGGGTGGGCCCATGGCTCGAGCCCAACGACGCCGGTCAGGAGCACCGCCGATCAGCTGGGTAGTCTAGTGGCTCTGTGACACTGGTGATGGGCGGGGAAGCCCCGCAGGTTGGAATTGGTGCCACCGACCAGCTGAGCGGCCTCATGGTGCGGCCAGAAATAACTGTTGGCGTGCCTGAGAGGGGGATGGGGACCCTACCTGCGTGGCAGAAGGGCTCTGACGATCAGCTACGCGTCACGGAGCCAGCAAACAAACAGGAGGGACTGGATGGCGGGTCAGGGGAGAGACAGACCCCTGCGTTGCAGCTTTTACGAACAGGCGCCGGATGCTGGCCTGCTGATTGGGGGGGGTGGAGCTGCAGAGAGGGAAAGTATGTAAAGCGCTGGGAGCAGATCACTCCCAGTGCTGACTTTGCATGTTGGAATAAACCGCTTGTCAGACCGTTCCTGTTTGCCAGTCACCTTGTCATCCTCTTTTTGCGTCTGTGGGAACCAGGGACTGGTAAGGACGCTGATAATCAGCCCTTTTCCAATCCTCAGATACTTCCCCAGTGCTCCAAGATTTTTGGAAGATATGGTGCAATGGTTTTGAGATAACATCTGCCAGCTCCTTCAGAACTCTGGGATGCAATCTGTTGGGTCCCGGTGATTTATATTCATTAAGGTCGGATAGGTGTTCTCTTACCATTTTCTTGCTTATTTTAATTTTTGTTTCTAGTTCATCTTTCGCAATAGTTTTTTTGGTATGTTGTGCTATAATTTCTTTTTGTGTGATGACTGATGCAAAGAATGAGTTAAGCAGCTCTGCTTTCTCCCTATTGCTTGTTACTTTCTTGCCATCTTCTCTATTTAGTGGACCTACAGTTTCCTTGACTTTTTTCTTATTATTATTATCCTTGATTTCTGTTGTAAGTCTTTGTTCATTCTGAGCCTTTGATTTCCTGACTTCGTCTTTGCATGTTCTGGCTGTCTGCTGGTAATCAGCCTTAGTTATGTGTCCCTTCTTCCATTTTTTGTACTTGTCCTTTTTGTCTTTCAGTTTGTCAGAGAGAGTTTGTGCAGCCATGTTGGTTTCTTCTTGAATTTCTTGTTTTTCTTTCTCAATGGGATTGTGCTGGACTGGGCTTTTATGATAGCATTTTTTAGTTTCCCATGTTTCTTGAGTTGTTTTCCCTTTTAGGATTTTCATCCATGGAATCTTTCCTAGGTTCTGTCTGAATTTGTTAAAATCAGCCCTTTTGAAGTTTAAGACACTGATTGAATTATTTTCTATTGCTAGTGTTTGCATTATATTGAATTTCAGTATGACATGGTCACTTTCCCGAAAGGTTCCGGCAATTCAACTCCCTCTATCACTTCTTCTCTATTAATAAGAATTAAGTCCAGTATGGCTTTACTTTTAGTTCCCTCCTCTATCTTTTGGATGACAAAGTTGTCGGCTAGGTTGGTTAGGAATCTGTTTGATCTCCCGCTCGCTGCAGAGTTTGTCTCCCAGCTGATATTTGGGTAGTTGAAGTCTCCCATTACTACTGTGGTATGCTTCTGACATACATTTGTTAACTGGTTGGCAAAGAGTCCATCTATTTCTTCTGATTGGTTGGGTGGCCTGTAGTATACCCATATGGCAAAGTCACTTTTTTCCCTTTTATATTGATCCATATACATTCTGGAGGGATTTTATCTTTGATCATGTATATTTCTGTAGATATGCAGTAATCTCTTACCTATAGTGCAACTCCCCCTCCTCTTTTTGTAGATCTATTTCTTTTGAACAATTTGTACCCATCCATCAGTCCATTCCAGTCGTGTACTATTGCTTCTAGTTCACCCTGTTTGTTCCCCAAGCTTTTAGCATTAGTATATAAACTTTTAAGACTTTTATGCCTATGTTTCATGGATCTCCTGATTGTTGTTTGATTTTTTCTTTTTTCTCATCACTTCCTCCCTCTTTGACAGAGGGAGCTATAGAAGCATTACAAGACTGCTTTGAATGTACAGATTGGGGCATGTTTAAGGAAGCAGCTACTGATAATCAACATACAAATGTTGAGGAGTATGCCACCACGGTGTCTGCATATATCCAAAAGTGCATAGAAGATGTCTGTGTCCTGAAAAGCTTTGTTGTGAGGGCGAATGAAAAACCGTGGCTGACTTATGAGGTCCGCAAGATGCTGAAAGCACGGAATGTGGCTTTTAAATCTGGTGACATGCTGGCACTTAGAACAGCCAGAGCAAATCTGAAAAGTGCCGTAAAAGGTGCAAAGCAAGCCCATTGCCAGAAAATTCAGAACTTTTCAGGACCCAACAAACACCAGGCAAATGTGGCAAGGAATCCAGGCCATTACGGATTACAAGGTGGCTCCATCGAGATGTAAGGATGACACAGACTTCCTAAACAAACTGAATGCATTTTTTGGTAGATTTGAGGCATCAAATAGTACTCCTGCTAGGAAAGCTGTGCCCCATCCTGATGAGCAAGTGCCTAGCTTTGATGTCACCTCTGTCCGGAAAACACTGCAGACAGTTAACATTCGGAAAGCAGCAGGCCCAGATAACATCCCTGGACGTGTCCTCAGGGAATGCGCAGAGGAGCTGGCTTGTGTTCTCACTGATATTTTCAACCTCTCATTGCAGCAGGCAGTGGCCCCATCGTGTTTTAAGATGGCCATCATCTTGCCAGTGCCAAAAAAGTCCACAATTACAGGCCTCAATGATTACCGTCCGGTTGCACTGACATCCACCATCATGAAATGCTTTGAGAAGCTGATAAAAGACACTATTGTAGCTAGCCTCCCGCCAGCATTTGACCCGCTTCAGTTTGCCTACCGACCAAATCGCTCTACGGAGGATGCTATTTCTTCCGTTCTCCATCTGAGCCTGAAGCACTTGGAGGAAAGAAATACTCATGTGCGTTTGCTGTTTGTCGACTTCAGTTCGGCGTTTAACACAATCATTCCCCAGCATCTAGTAGACAAACTGGGCCTTTTAGGCTTAAACACTCCTTTGTGCAACTGGATTCTGGATTTTCTTACCAACAGGCCCCAATATGTGCAAGTTGGAACAAATACCTCTAATACCATTTTCTTGAGCACAGGTTCTCCTCAGGGCTGCGTCTTAAGTCCGCTGCTGTTCACCCTGTTGACCCATGACTGCTGTGCTAGGTTTGCCACCAACCATATTGTGAAGTTTGCAGATGATACAACAGTAGTGGGCCTTATTCAGGATGACAAGGAGGAAGCTTACTGCAAGGAGGTTGAGGGGTTGGTGAACTGGTGTAAGGAAAACAGCCTAGTTTTAAATACAGGAAAAACCAAAGAGATCATTGTTGATTTCAGAAAGGCAGGCATAGCCACACTTCTCTGTGCATTAATGATTCACCTGTGGAGATGGTTACCAGCATCAAATTCCTGGGTGTGCAGCTAACGAGTAGGCTGACTTGGTCGCTCAACAGTGAGAATCTGGTGAAGCGGGCACAGCAGCGCCTGCATTTTCTGCACCGCATGAGAAAAGCACATCTTCCTTCCCCTGTCCTGACCACTTTCTACAGGGGGACAATCAAGAGCATCCTGTCATACAGCATCATAGTCTGGTTTGGAGGCATCACTGCTTCAGACAGGAAGGCGGTGCAGAGAGTGGTGAGAATGGCTGAAAAGATCATTGGCAGTTCCCTCCCTCCCATCCAGGACATAGCACAGAAGCGTTGCTTGAGCAGGGTCCGTAAGATTATCTGGGACACTACACATCCTCTTCATGACCTGTTTTCCTTGTTACCTTCTGGGAGGAGGCTTCGTGGTATCCGTAGCAGAACATCCAGATTCAGCCATAGTTTCATGCCATACAGCATTAACCTTGCGAACTCTCAAACTTCCTCCTTGCGTTATATATTCAAGATGGACAGTATTTAATATTTATTTGCTATGTATATGTAGGGATGTGGGTCTATATATATGTTGTACATAGTATGTTTAGGTGTGTGTCATGTATGTGTTTCACTTTGAGAGTGGGCAACTAAATTTCATTTTTGATGTGTGCCATTGTGCCCACAATATAAAAATGACAATAAAGGTTATCTTATCTTATCTTATCTTATCTGTTTGATTTGTTTTCTTGGGATTTGTGATTGGTTTTGTGTTCTGGAAATTCTAAACATTGGTCACCCTTCCCCCTCAATTTTAGTTTAAAGCCCTTCTAATGAGTTGGGCCAATCTTTTTCCAAGTACATTTTCCCTGTTTTCGTGAGGTGCAGCCCATCCCTTGCCAAGAGTCCTTCACATAGGAAATGCAGTCCGTGGTCCAGGAAAGTTTTCTTGGTGACACCAACCCTTTAGCCAGTGGTTTATTTCTAGAATTCTTTTTTTCCCCTCAGTGGAGTGTTGGCCTTTTGTTGGGAGTACTGATGAGAACACTACTTGTGCTCCTAGCTCCTTAACTTTATTGCCTAGTTCAATGATGGCGAACCTTTTAGAGACCGAGTGCCCAAACTGCAATCCAAACCCCACTTATTTATTGTCTGGTGCCGGGTGGGCGTGGCCCACTGGGTGGGCGTGGCTACAATGGTCATGGCAGACTGGGTGGGTGTGGCTACCTTGATGTTGCTCGTGGGGAGGGATGCCTGTGGGGGCCGGACAGGGTTGGGGGAGGTCCAGGGGGTCTCTGGTGGGTGGGACGGTGGGCAGGAGGCTCGTCCTGTGGGGTGAGGTGAGGTGAGGCAGGGGCAGGGCAGGGGTGCCATTGGCGCAGGACAAGGTGAGGCAGGGGCCGGGGCAGCTGCTGCCTGACACCATCGTTCCCTGCACACAGAAAGCGCATGGGGACCAACAGTGTCCGTCAGCAGCCACAGCCTGGCGGCCCCTCGACCGGTGTACTCTGAGGCTCCTCAGCCTGCTGTGAATACCGGGCCCGCCCTCCAGCAGCAGGCAGAGTAGGGGAGGGGGGAAGCGCATGATGCAGACTGCCTACTCTGTCCCATCTGTTTTTGCTTACGGTTGGAGAGCAGGTTGCTGCTGGTCATCTCCTTGGCCTCCTCGCAGATCTTGCCCTTGGCCCGCATGTGGAGCCTGTTCCCCTCGCACACCCAATGCACCTTAGCCCTGCCTCGGGCCGCTGCCACCAGCAGCTTGTGCAGGTCCACTAGGCTACCACCACTGCCTGGAGCCCTGGCCCGCCCAGCACAAAGGAGGTGAAACAGCCAGCTAGTAAGCTCGAGTAGAGGTGGTAGAGCACGCCCATGCCCAGCAAGCCACCCCAAGTGGGGAAAGCCGGATTTCCATCGGCACCATGGCTCTCCAGTCCCAATTAGGCTTGCGTGCCTCTCCCCATGTCTGCTGGGCCGGGCAGCCATGATGCCTGCAGCTCTGGGTGATGGCCTAATGGACCTGCATGAGTGGCTGGTGGCTGCGGTAGATACTGAGGTGTGTGAGGGGAATGCACTCCACCCACGGGCCAAGAGCAAGACCCTCAAGGGGGCTGAGATGACCAGTGGTGACCAGCTCTCCAACCAAAAAGCCATTTCAGTGTTGCTAAGGATGGAAGAAGGTAAATGCTACAGTACTTCCAACTCACACAGATTACAATAATCCTAAATGGAAAGATTAAAATGATCTCACAATGAAGAGTTCTTCTCTTTTAAGCTGATCTGTTTAGAAGAATAATAAAAAAAACACTTCCATTGCTCGAATTTCAACAAGGGAACCACAAGGAGACAACATGAAAGACAATTTGGGTTGTTGGTTAAGCACTAGGATAGAAACAGGGAGATTGCGAGTTCTAGTCCCGCTTTAGGCATGAACTTTAGGTCAGTCACTCTGAGCGACTTTAGGTCAGTCATTCCCTCACAACCGAACTCATCTCATAGGGTTGTCGTTGCTGTGGGGAAAATAGGTCAAGGAAAGAGTATTAGGCTTGAGTTATTTATAAAGGCAGGATAAACATGAACCAAGATGTACCTCAGCAGAAGTGATGGGGGGGAGTGAGGGGATGGGAGCCAATTGTGTAAAATTATTAAACAGACCATGATGTTAACAGAGCTATGAAGGCTACCACCAATGGCTTAATAAAATAACCAAACACCTTCATGGGATTAAAAATGGAGGGAACACGAGTATGAGAAAAGCTATGGTCCAAAGAATTTCACCGTCCCCTCCCCCTGCCTTCATTTAAAAGGCAGCTCTCATCCAGTCCCGAAGCTCCGGGTGTGGCGAAGCCTCGGCCGCTCAACTTGGGGCGGGGCCTGGGCAACTTTCTGATTAAGCGTCGGCTTCAGAGGTGCATAGGTCGTGTTTTTGGGGGGAAGGATGGGGTTTTTGTGGGATTGTTACTTTAAAACGGGGAACACCCATCTTAGTTATTGCTAGCGGGAAAGGCTTTGCTCTGATGTGATAAGTTGATAAGTTCAAGGAGGCCGTTGTATTCCATTCAGCCATGGGTTGGCTTTTCCATGATACATACAACTCTTGTGTTTTTAAAAAAGGTTTAAAGGTCCAGGAAAAAAAACACAGTGAGAAGCACCCCACCACCAGTCACTACTTTCCCCCCGATGGAGCACTCTATTGCCGCTGCCGCTCTGACCCACCCCTCACACAGAGAGCCCTGCTACCGCCACCCCACCCCCCACATGGGGCGCCCTGCTACCGCCGCTCCAACCCACCCATTGCCCGGAGTGCCCTGCTCCTACCGCCCCAACCCACCCCTTGCACAGAGCGCCCAGCTCCCACCGCTCTGACCTCCCGCTCTGACCCACCCCTCACCCAGACTGCCCTGCTCCCACCGCCCCGACCCAACCCTTGCACGGAGCGCCCTGCTCCCGCCACCCCGACCCAACCCTCACATAGAGCGCCCTGCTCCCGCCGCCCCGACCCAACCCTTGCATGGAGCACTCTGCTCCCACCGCCCTGACCCAACCCTCGCATGGAGTGCTCTGCTCCAGCTGCCCCGCCCTACCACTCCAACCCACCCCTCACCTGGAGTGCCGTGCTCCCACCGACCCGACCCAACCCTCGCACAGAGTGCCCTGCTTCCGCCGCACCCCCATGCGGCACCTTCTTTCCAGCTCTGACGTGGTCCCCCATCACTTCCTCCAGCACTGTGTGGGACTAAAAATAAAGTTCAATCAATCAATTCCAACTTTGCAAGATCTTTTTTTTTCCTGCGAGAAGTTGAAATTGATTGATTGATTGAACTTTTTTTTTTTGCACATGGCGGCAGAGGCCTAAAGCGAAAAGGTTTTATAAAACCCAGCTTAAAAAGCCACTTGCCTGGGGAGATTTTGATGCAGGTTGCTCATGGACGGGACTGAAGGCCTAGGACTGGGGCGACAGCGCACGTGCCCACAGAGAGGGCTCTGCATGCCGCCTGTGACACGCGTGCCATAGGTTCGCCACCACGGGCCTAGTTGCTTATAGTCTGTCAATATTGTGCTCAGGTTCTTTGCTATGTCAGTCATCCCAATGTGAAGGAGTAGGAAAAGGTTATAATCTGTGGGCCTAATTATTTTGGTTAGGTTCTCAGCCACATCTTTGATTTTTGCTCTAGGGAGACAACATACCTCCCTGGATTGTATGTCTAGTCTGCAGATGGCTCAGTCTGTTCCTTTGAGAATAGAATCTCCTATCCCCAATACTTACCTTCTTTTGGGGGGGGGCGGTCTAGTCTGAGGTGCTTTTATGTTTATCTCTGTTTATTTCTATGTCAAGAGCATTTTGCTGGTCTACTAATTTAGTCATGTGTCAAAGAATGAACTAAGATTGGTTTGGCATGATCTCTTTTTAATAAACCTGTGCTGACTTTTAATTATAACTTTATTTGTTTCTAGATGTTCGGAGATCTGTTTTTTTCTGATTATCTTTTCTTTCCAGGTATTGTTAGACTGATTGGTCTGTAGTTTCCTGCGTCTGTTTTTTTTTTCTTTTTTGAAGAAGAGAACCACATCAGCTCTTTTCCAATCTTCAAGTAATTCCCCGGTGTTCCAAGATTTTTGAAAGATATCCTACAATGGTTCTGAGATAACATCTGCCAGCTCCTTCAGACCTCTAGAATGTAAACTATCAGGTCCCAGTGATTTATATTCATCAATATCAGATAGGTATTCTCTAACTATTTTCTTGTGTATTTTAATTTTTATTCCTGTCTTTTACAGTTGTGTTTTTGGTAGGTTGGGCCTATAGTTTCTTTTCGTGTGAAGACTGATGAAAAGAATGAGTGCATGTTACTTCCTTGCTCTCTTCTCTCTTAAGTGGATCTACTGTTTCTCTGACTTTTTTTCTTGTTATTTTATGTTGAAACTTTTTTTTATTATTATCTTAGACTTTTGTTGCAAGTCTTTGTTCATTCTGAGCCTTACCTTTCCTGACTTCATCTTTGCAGATTTGGGCTATATGCTGGTATTCTGCCTTGGTTATGTGTTCCTCTTTCCATTTTTTTTGTTTGTCCTTTTTGTTTTTCAGTTTATTAGAGAGATCATTGTGCAACTATGCTGGTTTCTTCTTGGATTTCTTGTTTTTCTTTTTTAGTGGTATTGTGCTGGACTGGGCTTTTATGATAATATTTTTCAGAGTTTCCTATGCTTCTTGTGTTGTTTTCCCATTTAGGGTTTTCATCGATGGAATAGGCTCTCTCTGAGTTTGTTAAAATCAGCCCTTTCAAAGTTTAAGACACTGGCTGTATTATGTTCTATTGCTTGTGTTTGCATTATATTGAATTCCAATATGATGTGGGGACTCTTGCCCAAAGTTCCAGCAATTTCAACTCCCCCTATCATTTCTTCTCTATTAGTAAGAATTAGGTCTAGTATAGCTTTTCCTCTAGTTCCCTCCTCTACCTTTTGGATGACAATGTTGTCAGCTAAGTTGGTTAGGAATTGTTTGATCTCCCACTTGCTGCAGAGTTTGTTTCCCAGTTGATATCAGGATAATTAAAGTCTCCTATTACTACTGTGGTATATTTCCTACATACATTTATTAATTGTTTAGCAAAAAGTTCATCTATTTCTTCTGCTTGGTTGGATGGCCTGTAGTATATGCCTATAGCAATGTCATTCATTTTTCCTTTTATATTGACCCAAATGGATTCTAGGAGATTTTCATCCTTGGTTTTGTGTATTTCTGTAGAGATGTAGTGATCTTTTATATATAATACAACTCCACCTTCTCTTTTGTTGGTCTGTTTCTTTTGAATAGTTTGTATCCTTCCATCAGTACCTTCCAGTCATGAGTTTCATCCCACTATGTTTCAGTAATGGCAACTATATCATATTTATCTTCATGTACTAGTATTTCAAGTTCACCCTGTTTGTTCCCTAAACTTTGAGCGTTCATGTATAGGCATTTGAGTCCTTTATGGATCTTGGGTATGTTTCTTATATCTCCTACTTTGTTTCTGGGGTTTCCATCCTTTCCATCACTGTCTACTTCACTGTGTTTTTCCTTTTTATTCTTCTTCTTTCTCTTTACTCCCTATCTCCTTATGTGATTGGTTATTTAGTGGTTTTTGCTTGGAATCAGGTTCTAAATGTCTTCAATTCCCCCTCCCCGATTTTATTTTAAACCCTTGTAATAAGATGAGCCAGTCATTTTCCAAATATATTCCTTCTGGTTCTTGTGAGGTTCACTCCATCCCTTGCCAGTAGCCCTTAATGCAGACCATGGTCTAGGAAACCGAAATTATCTTGACGACACCAGTCTTTAAGCCAGTGGTTTATTTCTAAAATCCTTTGCTGCCTCATTGGATGTTGGCCTTTTGTTGGAAGTATAAATGAAAACAACACTTCAGCTACTAATTCTTTAACTTTCTTCCCTAGCTGTTCATAATCTGTTGTTATTGTTTTTAGATTCATTGTTGTGCCATTGGTCCCCACGTCTAGAAGAAGAAAGGGGTAATAATCCATGGGGTTGATTATTTTAGTAAGTATCTCAGTTACATTTTTGCTCCAGGGAGACAACATACCTCCCTGGATTGACTGCCTGGTCTACAGATAATAGTTTCTATTCCCCAAAGAATTGAATTTCCTAACACCAATATTAGTTCCCCCCCCCCTTGGGGAGTATGGGATACTATTCTTCCTGTCACAGGAATGCTGGGTTGTGTCTCATTTTTAGAAACTATTGATGACTGCTCTTTTATAGGTATCAGCATATTTTCTTCCAAGGGGAGGCTATGAATGTAATTGTTCAGTTCCAGAGAGGCTTCACTGAATACTAGGGTAGATAATAGGGGCTTTGCTCTTGGTTGCTGTTTTATTCTAAAAGTGACATGTTTCCATCGGTTTTCTTCATTTTGTTCATATATGGGGTCATTTTTTTTAGAAGCTGTTTGCTCTCTATTGTGTTTAATTTTTGGTATAATCTTCTTGCTTGGGTTGGGGATTCTCGCTTTGTTCATTGAGTTCAAAGTGGCTAGAGTTGCTTCTAGACCCTTTACTTTTTCTTCTAGTAATTCATATGATTTACATTTGATACATATATAGTTTGGGTCTTCTGTGGGCATAAACTCAAACATATGACATATTTTGCAAGTCACTATAATGTCAGTCTCTATGTCCATGATATTGTTTGTTAAAAATTAACAATTGAAAAATTTCTCATTATCTTCCCTGTTTTAAGTGTCTGTCTCTTTTTCAGGGATTTTTTATTTATTTTTTCTCTTAGATCTTTAAGAATGTAAAAATTTCTAAAGAATTAAAATAAGTAAACTATTTTTTTCAAATGTTTAGTTGAAAAAAGAATTTTATATAAAAAAATTGAAAAAAGAATTTTAAATTGAAAATTTAAAAAGTTAAAATAGAATTTAAAGTTAAAGAGAAATTTAAAAGTTGAAAAAAGATTTAAAAATTGAAAAAAAACAAAATTGAAAAAAGCAACTGAAAATTGTAAAAAAAAGAATTTTAAAATTTGACAAAAAGAATTTAAAAAATACTTCAGAAATTTTAAAAATTTAAGAAATTATAATAGTTCTTGGCCTTTTATGAAATGTTATGCACTTTTTTATGTTGGGAATCTCATTCATTTTTCTAGGAAATGCTTAGCTTTTAACCCTCTACACCTTTCCTTGAAAGTTTATCCCTTTCCTCTCTGTCTGCAGGTGTTATGTAGTTATCCTTTTCCTCCCTGCCTTCTTTCCCTTCAGTTGCCTGGCCACTGCTGGGGTTTTCAGATATGACGTGCTGATCTGGGTGCTTAGCCTCTGCCATGCTGCTCTCAGCCGCTGCTGGTCTGCCACACTGCTCTCAGCCACTGCTATGGGCACTCCAGCCTGCTATCATACTTAACTCTGCTCGACCGCTGTTCAGTTGGTCTGCCATGCTGCTCTCAGTTGCTGCTGTGGGTACTCCTCTCCTCTGCACAGCTGCTGCTTAGGGTCCACTTTGCTGCTTTCAGCCACTGGTCATCTGCCACTTAGCTCCATTTCACATCTGCTCAGTGGCCTCCATTTGCACCTCACTGCCTCCGCTCAGCTGTCAGGCTGGGTTACTGGCCTTCTCTCCATCTCTCAGCTGGGTTGCCAGTCTGTGTTTCTATTCTATTCTATTCTATTCTATTCTATTCTATTCTATTCTATTCTATTCTATTCTATTCTATTCTATTCTATTCTATTCTATTCTATTCTATTCTATTCTATTCTATTCTATTCTATTCTATTCTAGACTGTAATCATTATAAATCCTTATAAATATGCAGAGGGAAAAAAGAAAAAAAAACAGCCTTGCAAATAGATCTGTACCTAATTCATGGGAGGGGGGGAGGGAACACTCTTGCAAATCTGTTTATAATTCATTTTACAATTCTGTCTGTGTAAGTCTGCACTATTAATGGTAAAAAAAACTATGCAGTCAATATTGAAAAAAATCAGTACAGTCTATATCAGTGATGGCGAACCTTTTAGAGACTGAGTGCCCAAACTGCAACCCAAAACCCACTTATGCATCGTCGAGTGCCAGGTGGGTGTGGCCCATTGGCTGGGTGTAGCCAATTGGGTGGGCGTGGCCCATTGGGTGGGCATGGCTCTGGTGGTAACGGCAGACTGGGTGGGACTAAAAAGTTCAATCAATCAATTCCAACTTTGCAAGATCTTTTTTTTTCCTGTGAGAAGTTGAAATTGACTGATTGAACCTTTTTTTTTTTTTGCACACGGCGGCGGAGGCCTAAAGCGAAAAGGTTTTATAAAACCCAGCTGAAGGCCTAGGACTGGGGCGACGGCGCGTGTGCCCACAGAGAGGGCTCTGAGTGCCGCCTCTGGCACCCGTGCCATAGGTTCGCCACCACTGGTCTATATATAGAGAAAACTATCTCCATGCTAAGTTGATGGGCTGACCATTCAGCAAAAATAAAGGAAGCTGTAGACAGAACTCAGCAGAACTCACTAGATAAACTTTGTATCGAAATAAATGTTTGAATTCCAAGTTTTCTCTTCTCTCCAAGTCCAGTCTTTCCCTCCATTCACTTTTTTTTCTCAGTTTCAAAGAAAAAAATGGTGTCTCAGATGAGAGTAAAAAAAATGAAATGTCAGTTTGTTGTTAGTGTAAAAAAAGATTATACAAATATATGTATGGTATAAAAAGATAATACAAACTAGTTCACAAAAATCCACAAAATATTTAGAAGTATTTAAAAAAAATAAAATATTGTAGAAAAATATTGCAGTCTCTGACTATTTGTAATCCACAAAAAAGGTAGAATGATATTGCAGCTCAGGGCAATAAAAGCTTGCCATCTAGGCAATAAAAATTTATGATATGGCAGTAAAATGTTACAATAGTTGTAAACAACTTTTTAAAATGGTCACTGAGTTTTCTTAGGATCATTCAATATATATAAAAATGTATTCAGTTCATGATTATTTAGTTAGTAAAGACGAATCCTTATAAATATGCAGAGAGAGAGAAAAAAAAAACACCCTTGCAAACAGATCTGCACTTACTTCATGGGGGGGAGAACACTCATGCAAACAGATCTGTATCTAATTCATTTTGCAATTATGTCTATATAAGTATGCTCTGTTAATGGTAAAAAGAACTATGCAGAAAAACAGTTCAGTTCAGTTTTAAAGAAAATTTTCTCAATGTTGAAAAACTTTCTCAGTGCTGGTATTTTCTCAATGTCATCAGGAGAATAAAGGAACAAAGGAAACTGTAGTCTGATCATGCTACACAGCAGAACTCACCAGAATAAACTTTGTATCCAAATAAATGTTTGATTTCCAAGATTTCTCTTCTCTCCAAGTCCAGTCTTTTCCTCCATTCACTTTTTTTCCTGTGGCTGCAATTCTGGACATGTTTAGGTTTTTTTTCCCCCTAGGCTTTTAATTAGATTATTCAGAAGAGCCCCACTTCTGCATGTCTGCGCTCTCTGCTCTCACCCAGTTGATTCAAAACAAAACAAAGAAGACTCATAAATTCCTATTGTTTGAATACTAAAACCTGTGGGTAAATGCTTACAAAAGATTTTGGACTGAAATCAATTATGTAAGAGTGATGCCAAAGGAGGCACAACAAAAGAGAAGCTTATGATGATCTTGCTCAAATTTCAAAAATGAAAAGTCCAAACAAGGAATTCCTAAAGCTGTAGACTAGGCTGGGAATTTGAAAAAAAAAACTTTACAGAAGACAATTGGAAATTACTGTATTGTTTGCCAAGAAAACAAGGGTGTGTCCATATAATCACTAGGATTTCAGCTTAACTCAGGGATGATTGTACTGTTTTGTTCTGAAATCCCCCCCTCCCTTCACAATCTCCATTTTTACCCCAGTAAAATAGAAAAAGCTGCTAGCACTATAAGTCAGTAGTGATTGCCCTGTCCAGTTTAAAAGAGTGCTTCTTGCCAAGGAATGAGAATTCATCATAACCTTACCTTATCTTTCCTGATAAGAATAGGACTATTAGTGTTGTTGTTTCTTTTGTATGCAGCTTACAGTTTTGGTTCTTCCTTATTCCATACTGTATCTGCTGTTTGTTAAAATTAAACTTATTTACACAATGGTATGTAAAAAATTCTGCCTAGCCAAAGCCTGGAGTACTTTTGTGGAATTCATAAGTTATTTGATATAAAAGCAATTGCAAATAATGTCTACTCTTCAACTAAATTGCTCATGCTGTCTTTTTTGCTCTTTCTTTTTTCAGACTCATTTCATCAAAAATCATCTGCAATGAATACTATTGACATGCCTCCAATATTCGATCTTGTGGAAGTGGAGAATCTCAATGAAACCAATGTAACCTGCAACAATGGAGAATGTATCACTGTGGACTCCTTGTTGTGCCCAAATGTGCTTAACAAAAGTGCTCTGCTCTATACCCTCTCCTTTTTGTATATCTTTATTTTTATGATTGGCTTAGTGGCCAATTTTGTGGTTGTCTGGATGAATTTTCAAGCAAAAATTACTGGTTATGAAACTCACTTATACATCTTCAACCTTGCTGTTGCTGACCTCTGTGTGATCATCACTCTTCCCATCTGGGTAGTCTCCTTTGTTCAACACAGCCAGTGGAACATGGGGGAAATCTCATGCAAGATAGCTCACCTTGTGTTCTCCATCAATCTATATGGCAGCATCTTCTTCCTGACATGTATGAGTGTGGATCGGTACCTCTCAGTTTCTTTCTTCAAACCTGCCAGCAGTGTTAAAAAGAAAAGACTTCGTTGTTGCATTTGCATCTTGGTATGGCTCTTTGCCTTCTTTGCAGCCCTTCCTGATACCTATTACCTTAAGACAGTTTCCTCCAACAATGAAACCTATTGTCGTCCTGTCTATCCAGAGGAGACTGCAAAGGAGTGGCTAGCTGGCATAGAACTAACCTCTGTTATTTTAGGTTTTGTCATTCCTTTTCCTGTCATTGCTATTTTCTATTGTCTTTTAGCCACAGCTGTATCAGCCTCTAATGATCAAGAGAGGAGTAATGTGAAAATTATTTTTTCCTATGTCCTTGTGTTTCTTCTCTGTTGGCTGCCATATCACATAGTTGTCTTGCTTGACTTCTTCTTGGCCTTCCATTTTATACCTTTCAGTTGCCAAATGGAGAACGTCCTTTATGCAGCCCTTCACATTACTCAGTGCTTCTCTCTGGTTCATTGTTGTATCAATCCCATCCTTTATAGCTTCATCAATCGAAACTACAAGTATGAACTCATGAAGGCATTTATCTTTAAATACTCGGCTAAAACTGGCCTTACAAAGCTGATTGATACTTCCAAGGTTTCAGAAATGGAGTACTCTGCTTTGGAGCAAAATGCTAAATGATCATTGCGTTGCAAAAGACATTGCTGGGGAAACAGATTACTCCTTCCCTAGTTACTGAACCTTTTCTACGCAATATGCATTTTACAGTATATATTTAAAAAAAAACATATTTTGCAGTTGCACTGGAAGATAAATATATTTAACCATGGATTTGAACAAGATTGTGAGAGTATAAAAACTGTAGTTTTAATATTAGATCTTCATTCAATTTCCTATTGTAAGAGTAAACTGCATAACAAATGAAAATTATATGTATTTTAAATTGGTCTTCACAGAGATTTTGTGACAACATAGTTGTAATATATTTTTAAATATTCATTATTGCATGTTAATATGTTTCATGATCTTGGTCTATTTGCTTCTTTCAGTGCTTCATCCTCCTATTTGTAAGTTATTTTTCAAATACTATCTTGGAAAATAAGATGCAACCAATACAGTAGGCTATTTGTGTGTGGGGGGAGGGCAGATGTACCTGATATTTAATTTAAAATTCTCTTTTGAGTCAATTACAAGTATTCTTGGTGACTCCACTATCATTTTGTAGACAACTCTACAGAAATGGTTTGCCACGGTTCTCTTCTTCAATTCCTTTTCTACAGGGAATATAATCTGATATTCCCTGGAAGTCTTCCAGTAGCAATCAGAACAGATTCCTACTCAGCCAAAATAGTATACATTTCCAAATTATAGATTCAGAGCTACTGTAAATCACAAAATAAGGTTTGCTTGCAGCAGCCCATTGGGAACTGGGCCGTGGAAGTGGTAGGCATGCATTTGCAAACCTGCAGTTGTGAAAGTGGCGCATGTGTGTGTGTGAAACCATCCCCTCTTCCCGTCCCCCACTGCCGCCACCAGTTCGCTGAGCCAGAAAGGTTAGGGACTGCTGGCTTACAGTATCCTGCTTGTGACATACCTGCATCAGCTAATTATGAATGGATTCAAAATACTGATGAACAGGGTACCTCCAAAGTAGTTTTTATCAGCAATTTTCTTGTCACAACCATATAGACTTATGTGTGTGTTTATGTATGTGTGCACGCATGTATATACTTCCAAATGTAATTGGTCTCTGTAGTCCATTTGTGTTCTTTTTCTGATCCTAAAAATATCCAATAAACAGGGAACATGTTAAGAAAGTTTTGTCTCCTCAAGTAAGATACTTTTTTGTTTTCATTATGTTGTAATTTATTCTGGGATAACCTAGGTTTGGAAGGTGGCATATATGTTTTAAAAAGATTTTTTATATAAAGAAATGTTTAAAAGTGAACAGCAAATAATATTGCAATTACACATAAACTTACAGCAAAATAGAGTGTTTATTTAAACACTTGAAATCAGAACTCAGTTTCACTGAGGAACTAAGAAATTTTGGAACCTTTTAGTGTTTTTGGACAATTCAGGAGTGGCACAGTATATTTGTTTACATTAAAAACTACTTGGAAAGGCTTCCGGTTTTGCGCAATAGCACAAGTAACCGAGGGATCGCGGGGCTCTGTACCCTACGGCTGATTCTTTTCTGTTTGGGGACCCTAAATGGGCCTAAAGTCACCCCGGAGAGGCAACAAATAAGGAGGGAAGACCTGCTGATTGTGGAGAGATGGCGGTCGATCTGGTCGTTTGGGGAAAGCCCACCAGAAACCAACAGGGGAAAGGCTAGCTTCACTCCAGAGTCTAGCCCAAACTATAAGCAGCCAAAGCCCAAAAGCACTATTTTAAGCTGTCTGTAAACAACGTGCTTGGAACTGGGTAAGAACTTTGATTTTCTCTCTTCTACTTGATAATTGATTTCCTGGGGGGAAAAACCCAAGAAGCAAAAAGCCTCCGAAAGTGAGAAGGAGGGGAATTTTGCCCCACCCTCCTACAGACGGAAGCGGCAAATTAAACTTTTTATGGGGGACATAAATTTATTGAAATGAAATGAATATAAGACCTAAATCTGGATAAGTTTGAAATTGGTGGAATTTGTTAAGATTTTCTTTTTAAATCATGAAACCAGAAGATAGCAATTGTTTATTTTGAAAACTGAAAAACGAACTGGTGCTGACATCTAGTGGTGGATGAAAATATACAATAATAGTTGCTCCAATAACTTTACAACAAAAAAACTCTCAGAAAATAAAAATAGAGAGCGAGCAGATAAAACAGAAACTGAACAAAAATCAGAGGAAGGAGATTTAAAGATGGAACCTAACAATAGAAAGAGGTATGACTTAACCCAGATGGAAAAAATCTTGCAGGAAATATTGGACATGGAAAAGATAACTTATACTCTAAGATCACAAAATGAGTCTGAGGACAAGAAAAAAGTTTTGACAAAATGGAATACAGAGCTGTCAGGAGAATGAGAACCTGAGAGACAAAAAATGATAAGAGAAATTAAGAGAGAAAGGAAAAGATTTTCAATGAATACGAAGGGGCAAAACCTTCCCATAAAACATCTTACTTGATTTGCCTTTTGTACCTACAACAACATCTACAAGACTATGGGAAGATTCTTTGATTCAGCGGAGCATATTGATCAGGAAAGATGTTCGGCAAAAAAAAAAAAAGGCTAAAGTGAGAATTAAGAAATTAGATGATGGGATTTATCAGAGGGAATATTTAAAAATTAAACATTTGTTTGAACATGGTTAAAGAAATAGATATAAATGAATTTTAGTTTAAGAGGGATGAGCCCCTCAAGTAACATAGTATTTTTTCTTTCTTTTTTCTTTTTCCTTTGTTTTTTGACATGAGAAATATAAAAATGTTGGAATGGTTTCTATAAAGGAAATATTTTAGCTACTTAAGTGTAATTGACCTTGAGAAAACTTCAATGGATAAAAATGTTTTGAATAGATCTAAAAGATTAGATAATTGGATTTATTAAATGAAACATTTAAAGACTAAACTTGTTTGAATATGGTTAAAAAGAAGAGAAAAATTCTGGATATAAATGTACATTAGCCTAAGGGACATGTATTTTAAGTAGTATGCTATCTTCTTATTTCTTTTTCTTCTCTCTCTCTCTCTCTCTCTCTTTTTTAAGACATGTGAAATGTAAAAGTGTTGGGATGGCCTGTATGAGGAAAAACACTTAAATACTTAAGTGTAATTAACTTTGAGAAAATCTCAACTGGTAAGAATGTTTTGAACACTGTGGGGAAAACAAATTTAAATAAGAATTTTTAAACAGGATCTATGACGAGGTAATCAAGATGATCAGTCAGAAAAGAAGCTTTATATTGATGTGGTTATTATTTGCAGAAATATTAGAAAAATGTCTATATTGTTATTTATCAAAATAATAAGAATTGTATTAATTCAGGGTTGGCAAAAGAGAATATTATTGGAAGAAGAAAAAATCAACCAAAGCTACTATGTGGACTATAGAATGTCAGAATCCAATTATATTTTATTTCTAGCTAATCTACTCTGAGAAAACCCAATTCTTACTCTCTTTTGGATTCTGTCATACTACAAAGGGTGGGGGGAGTAAACACAGGTGTTTATGACTGGCATTCCTCCTATCAACTACAAAGGAACATCCTCTGTGGATTCTCTTCGAGGGTACTAAAAATAACAATGCGGCCATCGGCCTTTGATCTCACTCCTATGAAGCCTCCTTTTACCGGCAGCAAGGAAAAAGAGGGGGAAGATTGCAATGTTTGGGATCCGATGGATTCATCTGCCAATTTGAATTGACCGGAATTGGACCTCTCCCTCAGGAGTTAGCCCAGGACCTATCTCGCATTTATTGGCAAAAAGCCAATTCAGCATGAAAAGTGAAAATTTGAAACTGACCACAAATTCGAAAAGCAAGCAAATATTCAGGTTCCCCCCATGTTGGGGGAACCTGAATATATGTTTGCTTTTCGAATTTGAGGTCAGTTTCAAATACTGACTTTTCATGCTGAATTGGCTTTTTGTCAACAAATGCGAGATACGCCCTGGGCTAACTCCTGAGGGAGAGGTCCAATCCAGAAAACAAGTAGTTTTTCGGCTTCCCCAACATGGGGGGAACCTGAATATTTGCTTGCTTTTCGAATTTGAGGTCAGTTTCAAATTTTCACTTTTCATGCTGAATTGGCTTTTTGCCAACAAATGCGAGATAGGTCCTGGGCTTTTCAACCCATCAAATGTGTACCACCTGCCAGGTGCCAAAGTACCATCAGTAGTATGCACACCACAGCTTGAAAAGCCCTGATCTAGAGTCTGAAAGGATCCAAGGGCTATGACTGACAGCACACTCACAGGTGGAGGTGTGAACCCCATGATATTGTCTGTTCAGCAAATCATAATCTACTGACCACAAGGGGAAATAAGAGTGTCAGCTGCCATCTCATGCTTACGCTTCACTATCACTCGGTGCCAATCTGCCATTACCTGGAAGGGGGGCTGGATGGTGGGGGGGAAGGCTTCAAGAGTAAAAAAGAGTTCACTGTATCTCCCTGAGATGTGGCTTTAAGGTCACTCAGCTGGGAATGGAACACAGCTGCATATCAACCCACACTTGAAGTGACTGGTTTTAAAACATCTTTGAATTGATTGGACATGAAGAGGCCAGCAATGGGAGGTACCTAAGGGAAGGAAAAGTTAGATTTGGGGATTTTTTACGTGCAATTTTCAGTTCCGGCATTGCATTACTGTAATTCACTTGACTTCTAGTAAACTATATCTTTCTCAACAAATGGAATTAAGGATAAAAAACAGATCCAGGGAACTACAGACTAATCAGCTTAACATCAATACACCTGATACAGTTCCTTGTTCAGGCCATCTAGGAAATAGTGCACCAAGAGTCGCTCCGACCAATATCTCAGCCTCCCCGCCAATCTCCGGAATTCTCAAATATACTTCGTCACTGGCCTGCTTCCTTGTCTGATGGTGCGGATTTTGAATTCTGCATGTGAGGCTTGCATGTTGTCTCCAAAGCAGGCCCTGAGTTCTCCCAGGAAAGCATCAGGATCTCCTAGCTCAGGGGCTCCCTCATCGTGAAGCCATTCTGCCGCTTCTCTCTCTAGGTTGGCTACAATGGCATCCATGCAAGCCGCATCATCAGCATACATCGGCCCATAGTGATCCAAGTGTGCCTGGTTCAGGAAAAAGGCCAGCTTTTCCAGGCTGCCATCAAACATGACCCTGATTGGTGGGGGAGCCAGAGGTCCCGGAGCAGCCCAGTATATCAGTAGCCACCCTGCTCCAGAGGGGAATGGCCAAGGTTGGGCACCAGCAACCGCGAGTGGGAAGGTGGCTGGTCAGCGGTCCCCTGTTGCAGCATGCCTGCTGGCGGAAGTCTCCTTGGGTAGGGATTGGGCTGGACTGGGCTGAGGGATGGTAGTCCTCTGGGGGCTGGCTGCTCCTATGGCCGCTGTGGTTCCCGTCCTCTGTTGGGGCTGAGGCAATGTCCCCAATACAATCGCCGTAGGTTGGCTGGATCCCATTCCGGGAAGCAGTTCCAGGCTCTCGCCCTCGCAGTTCCAAGCTGAGGAACCTCTCTCTCAGATGCTTGACTGATGGGCTGTGGCAGGCCATCAGATACCTCCATTGCATTGATTCTTCCCATTCTGCAGCTCGCTTTTCTTTCCACCTCAGGACTTGAGTGGACTCCACTCCAGGGGAGATTAGTGGGAACTCGGCTTTGCCTGTCTTTGGCATCATGACCCTCCATAGCTTCTCTCCTGTCTGGCATTGGCTTCCCACCGCCATGACCCCATCTCATGTTGTCAGTGATTCCCTTGGGTGGGTCACCATTGCTTCAGCTCCGAAGTCCACTTGACCCGTAGCTTGGCCATCTTTCACCAGACCCGTTCCGGCTATCTTCCCCCGAGTCTTCACAGTTCTTCTGGAGGCTACTGACTGGCTGCAGGAGCTTGGGACTCCTTGAGAAAATCCTTCTTAAAGGAGAGCTGGTTTAATGTCAAGGTTCTGACTGATGGACCCAATCAAGCAACACCTTTGAGACATTCCAATCTCTTAATGTAAAACTTTGAGTACATCATTTCGGCACGTATGAAAGCAAAACCAGCTCTAGCAAACCCCAACCCAATGTCTCTGTGTTGAGTCAGACACCTAGTGAATCGTCCTTGATTCTCACGGTCTATCTTCTTTATCTTTGTAGCCTGCATTCCAATTCCCCATCCTCCTGCCAAGTTCATTGGCAAGCTAAGAAGAAATAATTGTTGCACCAGCAAAGCGAGCTTCAAGCTTGATAGTCAAGACTTTTGGGGGAAAATGCAAAGAGCAACTAAGATGAATAAGGGCCTGGAGATAAAAACATATGGAGAAGGGTTGCAGGAATTGGGTATGCATAGTCTAGAGCAGGGCTTTTCAAAAATTGTACCACTTTTGGGATATGGCAATATTCGAGTACCACCAGTCGCCTAGCAAGGTGTCAAAAACTTGATGACCCCCCCAAAAAAGGAAAAAAAGTGATAAAATACAGGTAGTCCTCGACTTACAACAGTTCGCTTAGTGACTGTTCAAAGTTACAACGGCACTGAAAAAAGTGACTTATGACCATTTTTCACACTTATGACTGTTGCAGCATCCCCAGGGTCAGTCTACATTTGGATGCTTGGCAATTGATTCATATTTATGATGGTCACAGTATCCCAGGATCATGTGATCCCCTTTTGCAAACTTCTGACAAGCAAAGTCAATGGAGAAACCAGATCCACTCCTCCTTTTATATCGTCTCTTCTCTCATCCCTCTTCTCTAATCCCTCTCTTCTCTCCCCCCTTCTTTTATATCCTCTCTTCTCTCCCCACTTTTATATCCTCTTTCCCCCTTCTTTTATATCTTTCCTCTCCTTTTATATCCTCTTTTCTCTTCCCTTCTTTTATAGCCTCTGCTCTCCCCCCCTCCTTTTCTCTTCTGTGTACCTCCAGCTGATTCCTCTCAAGGCTGCGCTTCTCTCTCTCTTTTACAGTCCCGTTCTCTTTCCCCCATTGTCTTTTTTTTCTCTCCCTCTCCTGCCAAAACCTCCTTTTATAGCCTCTCCTATCTCCCCCCTCCTTTTCTCTTCTGTGTGCACTGGAAACACTGATCTTGGGGCTTCTGTCTCACCCCTGCAACCCTGCAGAAGTGTGCACCACATCCCAGCCCCAACAGCCCTCCTTCAAACTGGGGCATTTCCAACCAAGTTGCCTTTCCAACCAAGTTCCCTCCCTCCCTCCTTCCCTCCCTCCTTCGCTGATTCCTTCCTTCCTTCCTTCCTCCTTCCTTCCTTCTTTCCTGCCTTCCTCCCTCCCTCCCCTGCTTTTTTTTTAAAACTGCCAGAGGCTCCAGGCAGAGGTGGCAACAGGCAGGCAGTGGTGGGCAGAGGCTTCCCCTCCCCCATCATTGCCTCTGCGTGGCTCAGCTCACCTCTCCCAGACCCGTGCATGTGTTTGTGTGTGTGTGTGAGAGAGAGAGAGCACGCGCACGGGGTGTATGTGTCTCTACGAAAGATTTTTTTTGAGTACTTGTTTCTTTTTCTCAACATGCCGCCCATCACATTGCGCCCTGCCCCCCTCAGCTTCCGCTCCCAGCCCCGTGGAAGGCTGCAAGAAGCTCCCATCACAGCTTCTCTTACCTCTCCCGTTCTTTTCCTCCTCAATGTCACAGCATGGGCTGCAAGAGGTGAGACCCTGTACACACACACACAAACACGTGCACGGGTCTGGGAGAAGTGAGCTGAAAGCCACACAGAGGCCCTTCAGGCAGAGGCAATGATGGGGGGAGGGGTCAAAATGGGAAGCCTCCTGCCCAGAGCCTCTGGCAGCTTAAAAAAATGAACCTGCGAAGCACTCAGAAGGCAGTCCCTTTCCCAGCTCGCTCCTTCCTTGCCTCCTTGCTTCCTTGCTTCCTTGCTTCCTCCCATGCTTCTCTTTCCTTCCTCTGTGCTTAGGAAGGGATGATGGGAGGGGGAGAGATTGCCAGTGCTCCCAGTGGCCATGCTGCCACCACCCACAGCTATCCCATGCAGGCAGGGGCAGTCCCGGTGAAAGGGAAGCCTGCTGGCTGTGAAGCTAGGTCAGCGAGTGGGTGTGTTGCTGATCTACCAGTGGGGACCATCAAATCCGGAATGCGCTCAGCCTTAGATCCATGGGGCAGCCCTGGAGCCAGCAAGCCCCCCCCCCCGCTGTCTCTGCCCGGCTCCCTGGGAGATGCATGGAGAAGGCAGTGAGTGCGAGAGCGCTGGCATCCTGGGGGAAAGGGAAGCGCTTCACTTACCTTTTTTCTTCCTCAGTGGTCAGCAGAGATGGTCAGCAGGAATGCTGGGTGCTCACCGCCTCCTCTTTGCGCACCCAGGGGGCGGGGCAGCCCCTCGCTGGCCCTTTCCCACCAAAACCTCCTTTTATATCTTCTCCTCTCTCCCCCTCCTCCTCCTTTTCTTTTCAGTGCACCTCCAGCTCCTTGAAGCGCCGATCAGCTGGAGCCTGGCTCTGATCCTAGGGCTACTGCAGAGCCCCGACAGCCCTGCAGCTCCAGCTCTCTCCCTCAGGCTTGTGCGATGCTGCTGCCACCGCTTCAGCTCATTCCTCTCCCCCTCCACTACCAATTCTCTAGGATGGTTGCATACCACCTGCCAGATGCCAAAATACCACTGGTGGTACGTGTACCACCAGTTGAAAAGCCCTGCCATAGAAGGAGCAACTAAACCAAGAGAAGAAGAAGTTAAAAATACATACAAAGAAGAAGGAGCAAGACCAAGAGAACAGATAAGATCGACTAGAAGATTAAGACCTAGATATAATTGAAAGAGATGGAGAAGGAAAGTGGGATCCTGTCAATGAATATAAATGGACTGAATTCCCCCTCAAAAAGGAAAAAAATCTTTACACGACTACAAAAATTAAAAATAGATATAATTTGCCTCCAAGAAACACATATTAAGAGACAACACCATAAATTGCTAGAACAACCAAAAATTGGTAAGAATTTAGAAAATTAGAAGTACAACTACAAATAAACCCACAAAAGAAAATACTTAAAAAACAAATGGAGATAATAAAACATAAACTAAACGTAGCAGAGGCTGAAATAATGGCACAACAGATTAAAAGGGCTAAACAGAACTTGTTTGAAAATGCCAATAAACCGGGGAGATGGTTAACATATAGACTGAAAAAAGAAAAAGAAAAAAAACTGATAAACAAGTTGCAAGACACAAAAGGTGAACTACAGTTTCAAAAAGACACAATTAAAAAAAATATTAAAGACTTTTATGAGATACTTTATAAAGCAGAGGAAATTTCAAAAGAAAAAATGCAGCAGTACTTAAAAAAAGCAGACTTACCAAACAATCTCAGAGAATATTCAAAACATATTAAATCGTAAAATATCAATGATGGAGATAACAGAGGCCATAAAAAGGCAAACAAATGATAAAACCCCGGGCCCAGATGGATCTGGAAAAGTCTACAAATCATTTCAAGATATACTTAGCCCAATATTGAAAGAACTGTGTAATGAAATACTTCTGGAGGCTAAAATACCAAATAAATGGACTGAAGCTAACATTACCTTAATACCCAAAGAAGACTTGACACAAATAAAAAATTACAGACCAATATCGTTATTAAATGTGGACTACAAAATTTTGCTTCAATAATAGCAGAAAGACTAAAGAAATTTTTGACCGAATTTATACATACAGACCAAAATGGCTTTCTACCTAAAAGACAGATAAAAAATAATTTAAGAATGATTCTAGTTGTTTTAGAACAGGGCTTTTCAACCGGTGGTACGCGTACCACTGGTGGTACGCAACCACCTGGCTGGTGGTACGCGGCGTCGCCTTCCTCCCCCCCCGCGGTGTCGCCTTCCTCCCCCCCCTTGCTCCGCCCCAGCTCACTTGTTTGTGGAAATCATGCTGCTTGGTGGCAGCCTGCACAAACCCTACCGAACGTGCCCTGCAGGAGGGCGCGCGAAGAGCGCACGCACAGAGCAAGGCCCCGCCCTCCCCAGGGACTCATTGTGCAGCAACTGGATTGACTTCTTCTCGTGCACGCAGGTCAGCGGGATCTGTATCGCCCTTCCCCTCCCTCTTCTTACTTCACAACAAGCGCTAGCCTGATAGGGGACAGAGCCGTCCACTCTCTCAGCAGGAAGGGGTTTGAGACTGCTCGCGTCGCGGCCCTGAGCGCCAACATCACAACCGCCCCTCCTTTTCCCCCTTCTCTCTCTCTCTGTTGTGGCCTCACTCTCTTCCATCTTCTTTTCCTTTCCCCCCCCCGCGAGCTTGAGATACCCCTCACGGCCCTCACGTTGCCTCCCGGACTCATCCCGTGGTTTGTTTTGCTGTAGCGCACCAGGCGAAGCCAACAGAACGCGGGTGTGGAGGGAGAAATGCGCCCGCCTGACTCCCTCCCCCCCACTGTTTCACAGCATTTAACCCTTCCCCATTTCCGCGACGGCCGGCCTGCCCGCCCACCTGCCAGTCAGTTTTCCCTTCCGTTGCCTGTATCGCAGGCTTAAAGTCTGAAGCAGTCGGGCTCTTGGCTGACTGATCGCCTTTCTCCCCCCCCTCATCTTTTCTACAAACCGGGAATTGTGGCTTAGTGGGGGCCTGGAGCGGGTCTCGGGGTGCCCGTGCACCCCTTGGATCAGACAAGCGAGCGATCGACTTTAGCCTTTGGGGAACAAAAGCCGGTCGGGGCTGATCTATTCCTGCCAGGGAAGGCTGGAGAAGCCAGGAGAAAGTCAATTATTAGAGGGGGGGAAAGTCACTTCTTCATTTAAGGCAGTTTTGGAAAAGTAACTTTTGCTGGAAAGGAAAGCGGGTTTTTTTTTCCTTTTCTTGGATCGCCTTCTTTGCTTGGCCCGCTGTTGCCTGTATCGCAGGCTTAAAGTCTGAAACAGCCAGGCTCTTGGCTGACTGATCGCCTTTCTCTCCCCCCCCCCATCTTTTCGGGAGATGCACCTTTGCAACAGGTTTCCCCTTCCGTTAGTTATCGGAGGTTTGAAAGGCAAGCTGCTCCTGGAGCATAAAAGTAGAGGGTGCAAACGGCGAGAGTGACGCAGCTCTCCGACTCTGCTTCAGGCTGAAACAGTCTCAAAGGTGGGGACTGGAGATTACTTCGCCCAAAAGAAGGGTGACTTGGTGGCGATGCAGGTTTGTCTCCCTTCCTTTGGAGGAGAGAGAAAAGCGTCGCTCTCTTCCTTCGGGCGGGTGCAAATGTAACTTAAGAACGGTAGCAATGCGGCCAGAAATGGGCATCTCTCGACAGCGCTGGGGAGAGCTATGGGAAGAACAATGTACACAGAGAGGATTGGGGAACCTGGCTCGAACGCTGGGCCCCGGTAGGGGAAAAATGACTGGGAGAAGAAGCTGGTTCGTAACGTACGTGCCGGAAAACGGGAGGTGAACTGGGGATATCCCCGCCCTGCCTGTGCGCTCTCCTCTGCCTCTGCGCGCGCACAGGCAGGGCCATGATGTCAGGCAGGGCCATGATGTGTTGCTGCCTGCCAAAACCAGGCTGGGGTCTGGGCGGCGTAGCACAGGACGAAGGAAGGAAGGAAGGGACAATGGGAGCTGCAGCGCTGCAGCCTTCCAGTCCCGTGAGCGTCCCTGCGCCGTTCGGCTGTGGTCCAGGCCTCACATTCATCAGCTGTTCGGCGGCCGGGAGACAGAGCCTTTCAGCTTCAGGCCGCGCCATCGGCCCTTGGCTCCCTGCTGCGGCCTCGCGCCCATCAGCTGTTCGGCGGCTAAGAGTAGGAGCCGCTCAGCTGTTCAGCGGGACGCCCACGGAGCCGACATCCACACTGCCGGGTAGAACGGTGCCGGCCGCTGGTCTCCTTTGCACATCGTCCTCGACCCCTCCCCCGCCCGTTCATGTCAAGCCCGTGGGGGCTTGACAGGGAGAGAGGGAGGGAAGGAGGAAGGGACAAAGAGGGAGGTGAAGGAAAGGAAGGAAAGAAGGAAGGAAGGGACAGTGGGAGAGAGGGAGGGAAGGAGGAAGGGACAAAGGGAGGTGAAGGAAAGGAAGGAAGGAAGGGACAGTGGGAGAGAGGGAGGGAAGGAGGAAGGGACAGGGAGGTGAAGGAAAGGAAGGAAGGAAGGGACAGTGGGAGAGAGGGAGGGAAGGAGGAAGGGACAAAGAGGGAGGTGAAGGAAAGGAAGGAAGGAAGGAAGGGTAAGTGGGAGAGGGAGGGAAGGAGGAAGTGACAAAGGGAGGTGAAGGAAAGGAAGGAAGGGACAGTGGGAGAGAGGGAGGGAAGGAGGAAGGGACAGGGAGGTGAAGGAAGGAAGGAAGGAAGGAAGGAAGGAAGGAAGGAAGGAAGGAAGGAAGAAGGAGGACGGAAGGGAAGGAAGGAAGGAAGGAAGGAAAGGTGGGAGAGGGAGGGAAGGAGGAAGGGACCAAGGGAGGTGGAAGGGAAGGAAGGAGGGACAGTGGGAGAGAGGGAGGAAGGAGGAAGGGACAAAGGGAGGTAAGGAAGGAAGGAAGGGACAGTGGGAGAGAGAGGGAGGGAAGGAGGAAGAAACAACGAGGTAGCGTGAGGGAAAGGAAGGAAAGACGGAAGGAAGGGACAGTGGGCAGAGAGGGAGAGGAAGGAGGAAAGGGACAAAGGGAAGGTGAAAGGGATAGGAAGGAAGGAAGGGACAGTGGGAGAGAGGGAGGGAAGGAGAAAGGGAGGGAGGAATAGGAAGAAGGAAGGGGGACAGGGGAGAGAGGGAGGAAGGAGGAAGGGACAGGGGAGGTGAAGGAAGGAAGAAGGAAGGGACAGTGGGATATAGGGAGGAAGGAGGAAGGGACAAAGAGGGAGGTGAAGGAAAGGAAGGAAGGAAGGAAGGGTAAGAGTGGGAGAGGAGGAAGGAGGAAAGTGACAAAGGGGGTGAAGGAAAGGAAGGAAAGGGACAGTGGGAGAGAGGGGAGGGGAAGGAGGAAAGGGACAGGGAGGTGAAGGAGGAAGGTGAAGGAAGGAAGGAAGGAAGGAAGGAAGGAAGGAAGGAAGGAAGGAGGAAGGAAGGAAGGAAGGAAGGGACAATGGGAGAGAGGGAGGGAAGGAGGAAGGGACAAAGGGAGGTGAAGGAAGGAAGGAAGGGAAAGTGGGAGAGGGAGGGAAGGAGGAAGGGACAAAGGGAGGTGAAGGAAAGGAAGGAAGGAAGGGACAGTGGGAGGGAAGTAGGAAGGGACAAAGAGGGAGGTGAAGGAAAGGAAGGAAGGAAGGAGGGGACAGTGGGAAAGAGGGAAGGAAGGAGGAAGGGACAAAGGGAGGTGAAGGAAAGGAAGGAAGGGACAGTGGGAGAGAAGGAGGGAAGGAGGAAGGGACAAAGGGAGGTGAAGGAAAGGAAGAGGAAGGAAGGAAGGAAGGAAGGATACAAGGAAGGAAGGAAGGGACAGTGGGAGAGAGGGAGGGAAGGAGGAAGGGACAAAGAGGGAGGTGAAGGAAAGGAAGGAAGGAAGGAAGGGAAAGTGGGAGAGAGGGAGGGAAGGAGGAAGGGACAAATGGAGGTGAAGGAAAGGAAGGAAAGAAGGGACAATGGGAGAGGGAGGGAAGGAGGAAGGGACAAAGAAGGAGGTGAAGGAAAGGAAGAAAGGAAGGAAGGAAGGGACAATGGGACAGAGGGAGGGAAGGAAGGCAAGCACCCACCCCAGTCCCATCCCCCTCCACCAAAGGCCCACGGATTCCCCCCCCCACAGGCACGCTACAACCTGAGTGATCAGCTGGCCACGCCCCCGGCCATTGATCACATGACCCTGGGACACTGTGAACGTCATAAGTATGAATCAGTTGCCAAGCATCCGAATGTAAATCACATGACCCTGGGGGTGCTGCAACAGTCATAAGTGTGAAAATGGTCATAATTCGCTTTTTTCAGTGCCGTTGTATCTTCAGTCACTAAGCGAATTGTTGTAAGTCGAGGACTACCTGTACTTTCTCATTTTTTCCTTTTTGGGGGGGGTCAAGTTTTTGATACCTTGCTGGGCGAGTGGTGGTACTTGGATATTGCCTTATCCGAAAAGTGATACAATGGGTGAAAAGGTTGAAAAGCCCTGTTTTAGAATACTATGAAATTCACCCAGGGAAACAGATGGCTTTAATATTTCTAGATGCACAGAAAGCGTTCGACAACGTAAACTGGCAATTTATGTTCCAGCAACTAGAGGAAATGAACTTTGGAAAAAAAATTACAAATGTAATCAAAACAATTTATCGTAAACAAACAGCTAAAATAATTGTAAATGGAGATTTTACAAACAACTTCGACATTAAAAAAAGGCACAAGACAGGGATGTCCACTATCTCCACTATTATTTATATTAACACTGGAAGTATTGAATAGAAATATCACGCAAGATTTAGAAATTAAAGGACTGGAGATAAAAGATGAAAAATACAAACTACAAGCATTTGCAGATGACTTGGTTTTCATATTAGAAGAACCGCTTGAAACAAGTGTTAAGCTTATGGAGAAAATAGAAGAATTTGGAGAAGTGGCAGGGTTGAAAATAAACAGAGAAAAGACTAAAGTGCTAACTAAAAATTTAACAGAAAAACAAAAAAACCAATTACCTTCAAATAGTCAAAAAAGTCAAATATTTGAGAATTTACTTAACAGCAAGATGTGCAACAATAAAAGAAGATAACTATGTAAGATTGTTAAAACAAATAAAATTGGATCTGGAAAAGTGGAAAAACTTACAACTTTCAATGCTGGGGAGACTAGCAACAGTGAAAATGAACATCTTACCAAAAATACTCTTTTCATTTCAAACGATACCTATAAGACTGGGAAAAACCTTTTTTGATGAACTAAATACAACAATACTGAAATTTATCTGGCAAGGAAAAAAAGCTAGAATTAGACTGAAAATGTTACAAGAAGTGGATTGCCGGATTGGACGCTATACTACCAAGCAATTATATTAACATGGCTTAAAGAGTGGATAATGTTATATAAAGTTGTGTTAATCCCTGCTAAAGTGAAACTAACTTAACTCCAACTGCTTGTGAAGCTAAAATGAAACTAACCTTTAGTTGACCCTGACTGTTAAATCCAACTGTTTTGGAGGGAAACTTTGAACATTCATATTTGGGCGGGCTGTTTCAAGTATTGTCTTGTGGGCTCAGACTATAAATTACAGGCAATTGCCTGCAGTTCTCTAGTTCTAGTTTGAGTCAATAAATGATGTTGTAACTATGCTGGTCTGCTCTTTGCCTACTGAAACCCACTACACAATAGTGGCGACGAAGGTGGGATGCTGCAGAGGAGAGAGCTGCTGCTAACCAAGAGACTGAAATCACAGGGTGATAGGCTGGGTAAAGAGCCCCGGCAGGCCTAGTTCTCACCCCCCCCGCGCCTACCAGTAAGCCACACTGGAGGCACACTGAAATCACTGGGTGTCAGACCAGGTAAAGAGCCCTGGTGGGACCACGCTCCTTGCCCTGCCTGCCAATAAGACACACTGGAGGCACAGACATACCTGAGGCATCTGTCCCCAGGACTCCTAAGTGCAGCACAGTACAGGCATTAACCAGCACCACAGGGGCCTCCCAAATGGCTAAAGTGGGAAGGCTCAACAAGTTCGATATTACTCATCCAGAACAGTGGAGCTCATATGTCTCCCAAGTAGACAACTATCTCCGGGCTAACCAGATCACAGATGATGGCCTGAAGGCAGCAATCTTACTATGTGTCTGCGGACAAGCCACGTTTGATATCGCTGAAAACCTGATAGCACCAGCAAGTATAGAGACTGTGGCCTACGCAGACCTGAAGAAAAAATTAAGGGAACATTTTGAGCCTAAACTCTCAGTAATTGCCTGGTGCCATGCATTCGAGCAACATGAGCAGAGATCCAGGGAATCTGCAGCAGAGTTTGTGGCAGTCCTTTGCCAAGCTTCGCGCCAATGTGAGTTTCCTGACCTGGAAGACCGTCTCAGAGACAGGCTCGTTTGCGGCCTGCATAGTAGAGAATTACAGCAGCGCCTATTCGCCATGGAGAAACTGACTTTCCAAGACGCATTGAAGGAAGTCATGGTGGATGAGGCTGCCGGAGGGGCAATGAAGACTCTCCGGCCACCTAAAACACACACCAGCCCCACAGCGATCCACCAAGAGACCGCAGAAGGATCAGGGGAGGCCAGTGAGAGTGAAGAAATCAATTGTTTTCCGAGAGAGCCACCCAGACGGCCACACTCCACAGAGCAAGCAACTTCCCCACAGAGCTGCGCAAGCTGCGAGGGACAGCATGAAAGAGCAGAATGCAGATTCCGCACAGCAGTATGCCATGCCTGTGGAAAGCAAGGGCACATTGCCAGAGTTTGCAGAGGTCATCAGTGGGAAACGAAACCTGCGACACAGCAGCACAAGGGGAAATGGCCTCCAGGACAGAACAGAGTTGAATACTGCTCGGGAAGGCATAGCATCCAATGCACAGGGGCCCAACGTTCCATCAAAGAAAAGACTGCAAGGGGTTCCATGCTCCATGGAGCTAGATACTGGATACTGGATCGGCCCTGTCCATTATCTCCTCCAGGACTTTCGACCACATTTGCAAATGTAGCCGATGGCGGGTCCCACTCAAATCATCGAGCTTAGTGCTAACGGACTTCCAGAATTGCCATGTTCCCATGAGGGAGGAAGCTACCATTAGAGTACAATTCAGAGAGTTCGAGGGTCCCCTCAGAATAGTGGTCGTAGAGGGACTGTGCACCAGCCTCATAGGACTGGACTGGTTCGAGGCCCTGGGCATCAGGGTGATGGGTATCCATCGAACACAAATAGCTGATCTAGCAGCAGTATACCAACAATATGCTGACGTATTCAGCACAGAGCTGGGACAATACAAAGGGGCACCCATTTCACTCAACCTCAATCCAGCAGTAACTCCAATCTGATTAAAACCTTTGCATTGAAGCCTAAAATTGATGCGGAACTAGACAAGCTGGTACAGCAGGGAGTGCTCCAACCTGTGGACTGTAGCCAGTGGGAGACTCCAATAGTGACCCCAGTTAAGCCTAATGGGGATGTTTGCATCTGCGCAGACTACAAGTGCACCATAAACAAGGCACTACAGAAGCATGCTTACCCTGTACCAGTAGTGAGCCACATCCTCGCCTCGCTCTACGGAGGCCGAATCTTCGCTAAGTTAGACTTCGCCCAGGCCTACCAGCAGCTACTGGTAGATGATGCTACCGCAAAAGCACAAACAATCATCACACACAGAGGTGCATTCCGAGTGTGCCGCTTGCAGTTTGGGGTAAGCATAGCACCAGGGTTGTTCCAAAGTATTATGGAACGAACACTGAAGAACATTCCCGGCATCTGCCCATATTTTGATGACGTCCTGATTGCGGGGGAATCAGCGGCAGTCCTGGCGGAACGTCTCCGTGCAGTACTCCAACGTTTCCGCGAGGCAGGCCTAAAACTCAAGAAGGAAAAGTGCCAGATTGGCATGGAATCCACAGAATTCCTGGGTTTCCACATCGATGCTGCTGGAATCCACCCTTCTGAAGCAAAGCTAAAGGAAATTCAGCAAGCCCCCACACCAAAATTCAAGGGGGAGCTACAAGCATTCCTGGGCTTGCTCAATTTTTACCACTCATTCTTACTGCATAAGGCTGCCCTGGCAGAACCACTACACCGCCTACTGGACAAAAAAAATGCCCTGGGTCTGGTCGAGCACCCAAGAAAAAGCGGTCAAGGTGGTAAAATCATTGCTATCCTCGGACTCCGTCCTAGCTCATTTCAATGAAAACCTACCAGTAACACTAGCCTGTGATGCTTCGCCATATGGCATTGGGGCAGTACTAAGCCACAGGATGCCAGATGGTCGACAGGCCCCCATCGCATACTATTCTAGAATGTTATCATCGGCTGAAAGGAACTATGCCCAGATAGACAAGGAAGCCCTCGCCATAATGGCTGGCATTAAGAAGTTCCACGACTTCTTATATGGCTGAACCTTCACCATCTTTACAGACCACAAACCTCTGAAGAGTCACAGCAGACAAACAGACACCACAGATCCTGTCACTGCGAATGCTACGATGGTCCATTTTCATGGTTGCATACTCGGACCGGCTAGTCCACAAGCCGGGTAAGGAAATGGGCCATGCCGATGCTCTCAGCCGACTGCCTCTATCGCAGACTGATCCAGACCCAGACCCAGCTTGTCGTATCCTGGCAATCCAGGACCTGCCTGAAGCACCCCTACATGCAGGTGACGTTGCAGCTGAAACCACCACGGACAGAACGCTTAGCCGCGTTCTCAACTGGGTGTTAAGGGAATGGCCAGAGACCCGGCCAGGCCCTGAGTTCCATCACTATGTTTCTCAGAAAAATGAACTGTCAGCCCACAAGGGATGTGTGCTGTGGGGCAGCAGGGTCATCATTCCATCCAGTCTTCACTCCAGGGTGCTGGATTCCTTAAATGAGGGGCACCCAGGAATTGTTCGAATGAAGGCCAGGAGCTACTTGTGGTGGCCAGGAATCAAGTAAGGAGTTGCCAGGCCTGCCAAGAAACCCGACCGGAGATGCCACAAGCACCAGTGCACCGCTGGGAGACCACACACACCCCACGGTCTCACGTGCACATTGATTTTGCAGGCCCCTTCCAAGGGCAGGTGTTCTTAATTGTAGTAGACAGTTATTCCAAGTGGTTGGAAGTGGCACCAGTCTCATTGATGACAACAACTAGGGTCATCCAAGAGTTGCACCGGCTGTTTGCCACACATGGTCTGCCAGATGTAATCATGTCTGACAATGGGGCACAATTCACGGCAGGAGAGTTTCAATCTTTCCTCAACGCCAACATGATTTGGCACATAGCATCCACTCCATTCCACCCTGCGACCAACGGTCAGGCCAAACGAATGGTCAGGACCACAAAGGATGATGACTGGGGACTGGAATCACTGCATGGCAAACTTTCTCCTGTGTCAACACACAACTCCCAGTTCAGCAACAGGTCGCAGCCCAGCGGAGCTGAGGTGGGGCCGCCGGCTCACCACGAAGCTCAACCGACTTCACCCAGACAGAGTAGCAGCAGAGACGGCTCAACCAAAGCCCCCCAGGAACTTACAGCCTGGGTGAATTGGTCTGGGCCAGGAACTATGGAAGTGCGGCACCTTGAGTGGCAGCTAGGGTGACTAAGATAACGGGACCCTTGTGATACGAGGTTATTCTGGAAAATGATCGCATGGTCAGATGCCATATTGATCAGTTACGGTGTCGGCAGGCCAGGCCAGTCCCGGGTGAGGATCCTGAGGTTTTATCAGACACACAAGAGAACTGTTTTCCCCTGGGTTTGCCTACACCAACTGTGGCCGCCTCCGGGGAAACAGAGGTACGAAAGGCCGTAGAGCCGCCGCCACTCACGGGTGACCTAAACGGCCATCACGAGTCTGTTCAACTGGAGATGGATAATACTCCACTTGAACAGGACTCTCCAATAACACTGCGGTGGTCCACCAGGATCCGTGGGCCCCCAGCCTATCTCAAAGACTATGAATATTGAACAGACGGAGGATGATAACTATCCTAGGGGGAAGGGGTGTTATGTATTGAATATATATATAAAGTTGTGTTAATCCCTGCTAAAGTGAAACTAACTTAACTCCAACTGCTTGTGAAGCTAAAATGAAACTAACCTTTAGATGACCCTGACTGTTAACTCCAACTGTTTTGGAGGGAAACTTTGAACATTCATATTTGGGCGGGATTTTTCAAGTATTGTGATTGGTTAAGGCCCTGTGGGCTCAGACTATAAATTACAGGCAATTGTCTGCAGTTCTCTAGTTCTAGTTTGAATCAATAAATGATGTTGTAACTATGCTGGTCTGCTCCTTGTCTACTGAAACCCACTACACAATAGATAATGCTTAGAGATAAAAGGCTATTATACCTAGAGGGGCATGACCTACAACTTGGATGGCATGCCTTTCTGTGGTATGGGAAGAATAAAATACATAGATACTTTCAAAACCACTTTATAAGAAATGCACTTCTTCTAGAATGGGAAAAAATAAAAGCGAAAATTTATATCAAGATACCTGGATGGCTTTCAACAATGGAAGCATTTGCTTACCCAAATTTAATTAACTATGACAAAGTTGTGACCTATAAAGATATTTTGGACAATGAAGGGAAATTGAAAAACAGACAAGATTTACAAGAACAAGGTATTGATCTATCATGGTGGCCATACTTGCAAATTCAAATGAGATATGAAAAAGATGCCAAAACAACGTGATTCTATAAAGAACAGACAGAATTTGAGCAGATACTGCTAAAAACAGAAGAAAAACTGATTAAGAAACTTTCTAAATATTTGTTAAGCTTAAAGATAGAAGAGAACAAGTAAAAGAAACAATGATATTATGGGCAAAGAACTTTGGACATAATATAGAGCTAGAAAATTGGCAAAGTTTATGGGAAAGAAATGCTAAACTAACGAAAGCAGTGGCATATAAAGAAAACATATACAAAATGTTTTACAGATGGCATCTTACACCGGTGAGATTAGTGAAAATGTTTAAAAATACATCAAATAAGTGTTGGAAATGTAAACAAAAACCAGGTACTTATTTTCATATCTGGTGGACATGCCCTAAAGCTAAAAGATTTTGGCCAAAAATACACATATGGTTGGAAAAAATGACTAAAAAACATATAGATTTCAAGCTAGAACTGTTTCTGTTAGGCATAATAGGAGGAAACTATGAGAAAGATTGTATATACTTAATTTTATATGTATTAACTGCAACAAGAATTGTATTTGCCCAATATTGGAAAAATGAAAACTTACCAACGGAAGAAGAATTAATTAAGAAAATATTTGACTGTGCGGAAATGGACAGATTGACATTAAAGAGAAAAGAGAAAGAAGACTCAGTGTACTTTAGAACATGGGATAATTTTTACCAATGGTTAGAAAAGCGAGTTAGAGAGAAAGGAACATGATATGTATTATGTAACACTGAATATATACTAGTAAGAAAAAGTCTTACATTACACCCCTTCCCCCTGGATAAGTCAACACATTGCAAATTATGAACATAATAACTCAAATATGCAGGTGGGTTTCGTGTCCGTTCGGAGTGCCACACTGTTGTTGGAGGTTCCCGATCTACATGCCTCCTTGTTGGGCCAGGTAGACCAGGGTCCCTAGGTCCGATCGCTTCGGGTAGACCAGTACCTCGTTGCTCGTTTTGGCTGGGTAGACCGGTGCCGTCATGTCCATCATGGCCGGGTAGACCAGTGCCGCTGTCTTTGTTTGTGATGCTGCCTGATGGACTTGGGACAGGGTTTGTTGGCGACCCCAGTTCTGCAGACATAGTCTCACAAGTTTTGGGTGGCTCAGACATGGCCCGGTCACCAGGCAACTCACTAATCTCCTCTCAGTCAGCGGCCAGGCTCTGGCTAGCCTGATGCCGCCACAATTGGTCTATGTGGTGTCGAACCACACGACCATCGTCCCGGGCCACTTCAAAAGACAGTGGCCCTGACACCTTTGAAACCACAGCAGCCACCCAAGGTGCCCCCAGCCCGTAGTTTCTCGCCCATACATTCTCACCAAGCTGCAAACTTCTTGGAGGCTTGGGTTGCGATGTGTCCACAGCAGCCCTGTCAGGATGGAGACGGTCCAGCTTGGTGGTCAGCCGACGTCCCCATCTCAGTTCCGCTGGACTGCGGCCCATAGTGGTGCAAGGAGTAGTATGTTGGCAGAGTAGAAAATCCACTAAGCGATGATGCCAGTCACCTCTTGTTAATTTCTTCAGTGCTTCTTTGGTCATTCTGACCATTCGTTCTGCTTGACCATTTGAAGCAGGATGAAAGGGGGCTGAGGTAGCGTGTTGGGTCATATTGGTTCTCAGGAAGGACTGGAACTCAGCTGCTGTGAACTGTGCCCCGTTATCAGACACAATCACATCTGGCAGGCCGTGCATGGCAAAGATTCTGCGCAGTTCCTGGATGGTCCTGGCAGTAGTCATTGATGGGAAGGTGCTACCTCTAGCCATTTAGAGTAGCTGTCCACCACAATGAGGAACACCTGTCCTTGGAAGGGTCCTGCAAAGTCTATGTGTACACGAGACCAAGGAGTTTGCGTGGTCTCCCAGGGATGCACTGGCACTTGAGGCATTTCAGGTCGGGTCTCCTGACAGACTTGGTAGCCCTTTACTTGAGCCTCTAGGTCCTTATCCAGACCTGGCCACCACAAGTAACATCCTAACTATGCCTGGATGACCCTCATGCAGAGATTCTAAAACTCTGGCTCTTAATGTGGGTGGGACTATCACCCTGCTTCCCCATAGCACGCAGCCTTTATGAGCTGACAGCTCATCTTTTCTGCTAGTGAAGCTATGAAATTCTGGACCTGGTCTGCTATCAGGCCACCTCCTTAACACCCAGTTCAGAACACGACTGAGTGTTCTGTCAGTGGCAGTTTCAGCAGCCACATCTCCTGCATGAAGGGGAGTCTCAGGGAGATCCTGGATTGCCAGGATGCGAGCTGCAGGTGCTGGGTCGGGGTCTGTGTGAGGCAAAGGCAGTTGGCTGAGTGCATCAGCATGGCCCATTTCCTTGCCTGGCTTATGGACTAGCCTGTAAGAATAGGCAGCCATGAATATTGACCATCGCAGCATCCTAGGAGAAAGGATCTATGGGGTCTGCTTGTCTGCAGTGAAGAGACCTAAGAGAGGCTTATGATCCGTGAAAACGGTGAAGGAGCGCCCATATAGGAAGTCATGGAATTTTTAAATTCCAGCTACAATGGCTAAAGCCTCCTTGTCTATCTGCGCGTAATTCCTTTCTGTGGGGGATAACATTCTGGAATAGTAAGCGATGGGTGCTTGGTGCCCATCTGCCATTAGATGGCTTAAGACTGCTCCTATGCCGTACGGTGAAGCATCACATGCTAAACTGACAGGCAATTTCTCATTGAAGTAAGCTAGTACTGAGCTTGATGACAGCAGTGATTTGACTGCTTTAAAAGCTTTTTTGTGGGTGTTTGTCCACTCCCACAGTGCCCTTTTATCTAGACGCCGATGAAGCGGCTCTTCCAATGCTGCCTTGTGTGGCAGGAATGAATGGTAAAAATTAAGAAGCCCTAAAAATGCCTGCAGCTCCCTTTTGACTTAGGTCTGGGAGCCTGTTGTATCACTTTAAGCTTAGAGTCAGAGAGGTGGATTCCAGCAGAGTCCATTCTGAATCCCAGGAACTCAGTAGAGTTCATGCCAATTTGGCACTTGTCTCTTTTAAGCTTCAACCCCGCTTCGTGGAACCGTTGAAGAACTGCTCTGAGACGTACTGCTAAAATCCCTGTGGATTCTCCAGCAATCAGAACGTCATCAAAGTAAGGGCACACACCTGGAATATTCTTAAGTGTACGTTCCATTACACTCTGGAACAACCCTGGGGCAACACTTACCCCAAATGCAGGCGACGAACCCTGAATGCCTATACTATACCTATACTGAACTATACCTATACTGAACCCTATACTATACCTGTGCATTTGGTTTTTCTTGCCTAAATGTAGAACCTTATTTTTTTCACCACTGAATTTCATTTTATTAGATAGCGCCCAATGTTCAAATCTGTCAAGATCCTTCTGTATCTTAAGCCTATTTTCTGGAGTGTTGGCTATTCCTGCCAGCTTAGTGTTGTCTGCAAATTTGATGAGTTCCCCATCTATCCCCTCATCCAAATCATTGATGAAGGTGTTGAAGAGCACTGGGCCCAGAACAGAGCCCTGGGGCACCCCACTACACACTTCCCTCCATGTAGATGCAGTTCCATTGAGGAGCACATGCTGAGTACGACCAGTAAGCCAGTTACGAATCCATCTGGTGGTGTATAACACAATAACAAAATAACAGACTTGGAAGGGACCTTGAGGATCTTCTAGTTCAAATGGTATAGTGTCTCTAACTCAAGCAGGAGACCCTATACCATTTCAGACAAATGGCTTTCCAATCTCTTCTTAAAAACCTCCAATGATGAAGCACCCACAATTTCTGAAGGCAAGCCGTTCCACTGATTAATTGTTCTAATTGTAGAAGAGGTCTTCTATAACTAACAATATTGATTCATTATTAAACAGGCCACAATTGCACTGTAATATCAATTACAATTTTGGAATCTATAATTATTTGCAAGAATCCCAATAATTGTCATGTCTAAGGACACTAAGATGGACACTAAGGTATCAAAGGCACACAGTCTAATTCTTTTTTTTTCTGGTTTAAAAAGAAAAGGAAATTATGTTGGCCAGCCAACCTGAAACAGTTTTTTTAAAGAGATATGTCAAGATATTTAGAGTTTAGTTGTGTGGCTATGCTAATGAGATGATGTTTAAAGATAAGCAAGAATTGGTAAAGATGGTAAGATCACATACATTCTGCTGTTTGGAGCTAGTAGAAATGCGTAGTTATGAAAGAATGGAAAATATATGGTTGATATTTTCCATTTGTGAAGTTTTTTCCTACTTTCTTATAACAAGCCCTGTTCTATTTTTCACAGTATGTCAACTCTACAAATGAGCTTGGCTGCAGCCATTTTCCTTCTTATTCTAGGTTACATAGAACAGAGGGAAGGTTGCCCAGGTGCTTCGCTAGTCAAAATAATCTTTTGTCTCAGAGGAACCAAGGTCATCGGCTGCTTCCGAGACTAGGGACTGGGCGTTGCATAAAAAGCCCGCCAAATAATAATATTGGGGAACGTACTTGCTTACATAGCTTTTGTAGGTAGGACATTTAACTTTGTATTGGGGAATTGTTGCTTGTGGCCAGCATAATCCTGAGTTTGGAGGATAGCCAGCTGATACACGTGAGGGGTCTCCAGTCTGCTAAAGAGTGCTGGGAAGCTTTGCGCAGTGTGTACATGAGAGAGACTGCAAGCAGCAAAGTAATGCTGACAAAAAAGCTATATAAGGCCCAGCTGAAACCAGGAGAGAGCATGTCTACTCATTTGCAGTCCATGAGAAAGACATTCCTAGAGTTAGAAGAAAGAGGAATGACTTTTACTGAGTCACATAAGGTGTATGTGGTGCTCAGTTCATTGGACACTTCATGGGATGTCCTAGTGACCAGTTTAGAGTCCATGCAAGAGAAGGACTTAACCATGAGTTATTTGACTGTCTGGTTGCTGGAGGAGGAACAGAAACGGCTGAAAAGGCAGCAGAGAGGGGGTGACAACAATGCACAGACCAGGCTTACAACTGCAACATCCAAAGATGCCAGTAAAGCAGCCAAGAACGTTTATATGGTGAAATGCAGCTTCACGTGTGGTTCTACAGAGCATCTCCAGAGATGCTGCCCTGAGAGGAGAAACAGAGGAGCAGCGAAACAAGATCATAGAACTACACTACTGACATTTTCCCTGGCAGCAACTTTAACGGAGAAAAACACTTGGTTGTTGGACAGTGGGGCAAGTCAGCATATTGCAAATGACCGACAAATGTTTTCAAACCTAAGACCAGCTAAACAAACATTTGTTAGCTTGGCAAATGGACAACAGTCTGCTGTTAAAGGGGAAGGTAAAGTTTATGTACCTGATATTGGAGAAATTTTAGATAATGTATTATATGTACCAGAGTTAGACCATAATTTACTCAGTAGTTTAAGCTTAGATAATATGGGGTATGAAGTAATGTTTGCAAAGAGTCAATACACCATTAGGAAAAGTGGGAGGATTTGTGCACGGGGTGTTAAGCTAGACATTTTATACAAGTTAGGAAAGCAGCAGGATGGTTGTGCACGAACACTTACGAACACTCCCATGCATGATAATTGTGTACATTTATTACACAGGAGGTTAGCTCATGCAAGTTTTAGAGTGCTGCAAAGGATGCCAGACCTAGTGAAAGGAGTACACATTAAGCAATGCAACACATATTTAGATTGCGCTATTTGTAAGGAGTCAAAGTCCAGAGTGTATCCTGTTAGTAAGAAAAGCTCAAGGCAAACAGAGTTTTGCAGTTTGTGCACGCTGATTTAATTGGTCCTATGGCACCCTCTCTAGGAGGAGCTAGGTACTAGTCTTAGTAAATGACTACACCAGATATGGGTTTTGTTACTTATTACAGAGCAAAACAGAAGTTCTTCAACAGTTTAGGCAATGGGTGAACTTTGTAGAGGAAAGATATGGCCATAAAGTATGCCAGCTGCAAACAGACAGGGGAATAGAGTTCATGTCTGACAACTTCCAAAAGTGGCTGAGGAACTTAGGCATAAGGCATAGACATACGAACCCATACTCGCAGCAGAAAATGGAGTGGCTGAACAGAGGAATGGTGTACTGCAAACCATGAAAGACTCACTGCTGGCAGATGCAGGAATGAGTAAAATGTACTGGGGGAAAGCCATGAAAGCAGCCAACTATCTAGTAAACAGGGTATGGAGTGTTGATATCAATGAAACTCCATATTACCTGTTATATGGAAGGAAACCTTCATTGGCTCACCTAAGGACATTTGGCAGTTATGCCTGGGTGTATATTCCCAAAAGCACCAGAAGGAAAGGACAGAAAATGGCCAGGAAGTCTAGGTTTGTTGGAATGAGCCAGGTTCCAAAGGGTATAGATTCGCAGATGGAACAAAGAAGGTTTGATTTCAAGGTCTGCTAGTTTTGAAGAACAAAACAATTGGGACAGTGTGCATGCTAACACTGAGGTGTTCATGCCAACACGTAGCTCTAGTTCTTAGGAAGGAGAGACTACACAAAGCCCAATGAAGGAAGAACAGAATAGCAGGTCAGAAATAGTAGGAATAGAAAAGGATAGACCTGAGGTAAAGAGAGAAGTAACAGAAACACAGGAACAGATGATACCAAGGAGGTCTGAATATAGCAACAAAGGTGTACCTCCTGATTGGTTCTCAACAAGTGGTGTTAGAGCATATAGTGTAAGGTATGAACCCCATAATTACCAAGTGATATTATCATTGCCTCAAGTAGAACAGGATAAATGGAAGGAGGGTATGGACAGAGAAATGGAGTCTATGAATGTGCATCAGGTGTTTACCCTTATGAGATTACCAGCAGGAACAAAGGCTGTGGGGTGTAAATGGATATATAAAAAGAAGGATTTACACAGAGAGGGAATGTTCATATGTTGACTAAGCCTTTATATGCAGGCAAGCATCAGGAGTGTGTAAAAGCATTTGGATTAACAGCTGTTTAGCTTTAAATGGGAGGAGTGTCAAGGTAATGATTTAAAAGCTAACCAGCTGATATAATGTGAGATGTATGATGTAATGATGGGAATGACTCAGCAGGGTCTATGTCCCTTTAAGAGCTAGCTGGGTCTGTGTCCCTTTAAGAGCCTCTGTATAAAAGGTAAGGCTCTGTTGCTGTGTTCTCTCTCTTCTGTTTTCCTGCTGTAACTACTGTGTGTTGGCGCCTGCTGTATTAACACATGTATGTATATTGTTCCTGGTGTATGATATTGTAGATATTGTAAGATAAACCACCATTTAATATAGATAACTGTTTACTGTGTTTACTCCTGGGCTATCTCAGTGCAACAAGACTGTGCATGCTCTGACAGAAATCATCCGTTTTGTGGTGGTTCCGAAAATGACTGAAGCAGTAATTTTGAGACTAGTGTGGCTTGATAAATAGTTGTCCTAACATATGGTGGGAGGAGGGAATGCATAAATTAAGACTGGGGACAGGATCCTTCCCACCTGCTGCTGACGATAAAATAAAAACATTGGCCATCAGCGAGATTCAAGGGGAGCCCCGTGAAACCCTAAAGACTGTAGCCAAAAAGCTACCAGGGATTCAACTTGTCCCCACAGAGTACCGTGATTTGGTGGAAGCATTTAGTGAAAAGGAACGTGACATCCTTCGCACACACCAGGCTATGGACTGTGCTATTGAAATTCTGCCTGGTGCCAAGCTCCCGAAACCAAAGATGTACAGTACTCTATGATGCCCAGAAAGATGAAAGAACTGAGAGAGTACATTGATAAAAACGTAGCTCAGGGTTTCATTCAGCCAGCCAAATCATGTGTGGCTGCTCCCATGCTATTCAAGGAAAAGAAAGATGGATTTCCTAGATTATGTGTGGATTTAAAGGTCTGAACACAGTCAGTATAGAGAATATGTACCCCCTCCCCCTGATGAAGGACATGTTAGCCCACCTGGCTAAAGGAAAGGTTTTTACCAAGCTGGATTTAAGAGAGGCTTATTACCGAATCCAGATTAAGGAGGGGGATGAGTGGAAAACTGCCTTTAATTGCCCTTTGGGGAGCTTCCAATTTAAAGTGATGCCTTTTGGACTGCAGGGGCCCCCTGCTGTGTTTATGCAATTGATAAATCAAGTGTTCCATGATCATTTATACAAGGTGGTTTTGGTTTATCTTGATGACATCCTTATTTACACTGAAACCATGGATGAGCACATCAAATTGGTCTGTGAGGTGTTAAGAAGACTGTTAAAACCCAAACTGTATGCAAAGCTGTCAAAGTGTGAATTTCACCAGACACGCCTTGATTATTGGGGTATCGGATTTTAAATGAGGGGATAGAGGTGGACCCTACCAAAGTCAAAGCAGTGCTAGAATGGCAAGTCACACATACCCGTAAGCAGCTTCAAAGCTTTCTGGGTTTTGCCAACTTTTACCGTCAATTTATTCCCTCTTTTGCAAAGATAGCCATGCCAATCACTGACTTACTCAAAATAGGAAAAGGAGGGGGGAAACCCTGACCTTGTCAGCCATTGCAATGGTCGTTAGAGTGCCAAGCCGTGTTCAAAAAACTAAAGAGACTCTTTGCAGCTGAACCAGTCCTTAAGCATCCTGACCCCGAACAACAATTCATCATTCAAGTTGATGCGAGTGATGTGGCCATGGGTGCCATTCTCTTACAAAAAACCACAGAGGGGAGTTACAACTATGTGCTTACACTTCCCAAAAATTAACTGATACCGAGAGGAGGTGGGCTGTTTGGGAGAAAGAGGCTTTTGCAGTTCATTGGGCATTGCTGACATGGTATCACTTTTTGGAAGAGGGGGAAATACCTTTTGAGGTGTGGACTGATCACAAAAATTTGGAGGCTCTGAAAACCCCCCGTAAATTATCCCTGAAACAATTTCAGTGGGCTCAGTACTTCAACCATTTTAATTTCACTTTGAAATATTTTCCTGGGGGTAAGAACTTTTTGGCTGACGCCTTATCTAGAATGCTTCAGTTCAAGAGCCACCGAGAGGAAGTAATTAACTCCATTATTCCTCTGCCACAATCCGCTTCTCAAATAACAACCAGATCGCAAACACAGAGACCCCCTGCTGGTCCTGACAATCACTTACTGAAGGAATTGAAGGCCAAGTTAGAGACTGACACCCGGTTTAAAGACAACAAATCTATTTTAACTCTAAGGGGGGGGGACTAGCTTGGAAGGGCTCTAAGTTATACCTCCCAGATGGCCTCGACTCCAAGCACTGCAACAGAGTCATGATGCTAAGCAGGTGGTTCACTTTGGATTTTTGAAGACATTGCATCTGGTGCAGAGGCAATTTTAATGGACAGGAATGAAAAAAGACATTGAGAGTTATGTTAAGAGTTGTGCCACCTGTACTGCCATGAAGAGGCATCCTGGAAAATCCCCAGAATTGTTGCAACAAATTGCTGAACCTTCCCAGCCTTAGGAAGAGATAGCCATGGATTTTATAGTGGAGTTATCTGAGAGCAAGGGTAACACTGTAATATGGACTGTGATTGATCTATTTTCCAAACAGGCACATTTCATCGCTTGCTCAGGACTTCCCTCTGCCCAGAAGCTAACCAAGCTGTTTTTGAAACACATATATCGACTCCATGGTGCCCCAAAGCGGATTATTTCTGACAAAGGGGTCCAGTTTACTGCTACGTTCTGGAGGGAGTTCATTAAACTGATTGGGTCTACCCAGGGGCTTTCATCGGCTTTTCATCCGAATACTAATGGAGCTGCTAACACAATGGTGGAACAATACCTCGGATGTTATGTAAATTACCAGCAGACTAATTGGGCCGATCTCTTGCCTTTCGCAGAGGTAGCCTACAACAATACTGTGCACAGTAGCATTGGACTCACCCCATTTAAGATAGTAACAGATTGAGATTTTGTGCCCATGCCTGAGTACCCACAGGAGCCTCCTACTTCCCAGATTGTGGGAATGTGAAGAAAGCATTGACCAAGGCCACCAAGGTTTACAAAGAGCAAGCAAATAAAATGCTCCCCTCAGAAACCTTTTCATGTTGGGCAATTGGTTTATCTTTCAACAAAATATTTAAGGTTAAAGTTACCAAGTAGAAAATTGGGTCCAAAATTCCTTGGTCTTTTTGCCATCACTAAGATCATAAACCCTGCCACAGTGGAATTGAAACTTCCATGATTTTGGGGGAAAGTTCACCCTGTGTTTCATTGCAGTCTATTGAAACTTGTGTCAGAATCTTCTTTGAAACCTGTCCCAAAGAAGCCGCCGGGTCCAGTAATAGTAGAGGGGGAGACACATGAGATAAAATGAATTCTTGATTCTAGATTGTACAAGGGAAAGTTACAGTACCTCGTTCAGTGGAAAGGCTACCCCCTTTCAGAAGCTACATGGGTGAAATGTACTAATGTGAAAGCAGATAGATTAATAAAAAAGTTTTATGATAAATAACCTCACAAGCCTCGAGGGAATACTTAACCTGCTTTTTGTTTCCCCTACAGGAGACTCTTTCTTTTTGAGAGGGGCCGATTGTCAACTCTACAAATGAGCATGGCTGCAGCCATTTTCCTTGTCATTCTAGGTTGCCACATAGAACGGAGGTAAGGGGGTTGCCCAAATACTTCACTAGTCAAAATAATATTTTGTCCCATAGGAACCAAGGTCATTGTCTGCTCCCAAGACTAGGGACTGGGCATTGCATAAAAACCCCGCCAAATAATAATTTTGGGGAACGTACTTGCTTACATAGCTTTTGTGGGTGGGACATTTAACTTTGTATTAGGGAATTGTTGCTTGTGTATCCAGACTTGGTTTCACTTTTGACCGTGCCGATACTTTGTAACTAAAAACATGTTCTTTGAGGAATTTGCAAGCCTCAGAGTTCTGCTTTATTCATCTCTGTCTGTCAGAACCTTGACACAGTATTGCACAAATTGTATACAGTTTGCTTCTTGCTGTTACTGAAAAATAATTTCTAATGCTAAAATATTTGGAATACTGTCTTGATCAGTAGTATCCTCATGAATGTTTAATATTAAATCATATGTTATACTTTTACAGAAGTATAATGTTAATGATGTTGAAGCCTGTATTGCATAAGATTTTTCCCCATGGAGAATATTGTAAAAAGGAATATCTGTCCATTCTGGATGCATTCATCATACTTAGCAGTTTTGCATATTTTTCTAAAAGTCTATTTGAATAGAATTTATAGCTGAACAAAAGAAATGGGTGTACTTAGTGATTTGTTAATTCTTTTCTCAGCTTGGTCTAGAAAGTGGGAACATTCATTACTAGAGCCATGCAAATCATTTGTGTAAGGCACGCATGTCAAACTCGTGACGTCATGTGACGTCGCACGACGTATCGGAGCTTTTTCTCCATTGCCGGCAATGGGGTGGGTGCAGTTTTGGGATGATGCGTCTGGCCCGCGGGCCGGCAGTTTGACACCCCTGGTGTAAGGGATGAATCTGAGGCAATATTCCCACTTCAGAGATATCTGAATCACCTCCAGATTGGTGAACAGGTTCCCCAAGGTGCCCTTATTTATTCCATCAGCAGTTTCTCTTTGTTGGTCAGGATTAGGTGCAGGATTGCTGAATTCCTTGTTTCTTTTTCTTTTCTTTTTTTAAATGTTTTATTGATTTTTAAGAATTACAATCTTTAATGCTTAGTAAACAACGTGTTGTCTGGGTTCATATATTTAACATTAACTTCTTCAGTATAAATCTGTTCAGTACTACACAATCCAGTATTTTTTCCCTGATCCTCCTCTCTTCCCCATATTTTTTCCATTTTCCCCTCATTACATAGTTACAATTTTTGGTATTATTGGTGTATACAAAATGAGATATAAACATCTTCATCATATTTTACTAATGTCATACAAATAACAATAATATCAATTCATAAATCAATATCCTGTTTTTCGTGCTCTTGTTAAGGTTTGATTTCCAATCAGTATTTGAAATATCTTTGTCAGTTATGATTTTCTCAATATTAATTACATTTATATAGCTAAAAGTTTTATTCATACAATCCTTATTTTCATATTTCCCATATAAGAAAAACAATGCTATTTTAATTCTAAATCATATCTTCAATTATAAAAGTCTAATAGTATCCAAGGGTCAACCATTCTTTTAATCTTATTCAAGCAAGTATTTAAACATATAATGCCCCTTCTAAAAGATCAAAATCTTCTGTTTTTAAAATCTAACTCTCACTTTCTTTCTTTTTTGCCAAGTAACTTTCCACACCAGGGCAATTAAATCACCCAGGAATTTTCTTTCTATTTTTGTGAAATTTGCTTGGCATGAGGAAGACAATTTAAGGGAGAGAATTCCACCCATTTATATTCCTTAAGCAACTTCTCAGAATTCAGTTATATTTCCTTTCTATCTATCTCCTCTGATCTAAACCCAATTCTCACCATTCCCTGGATTCTGCCATACTCCCAAGGGGGAGGGGGGATATGCATACGGCTTTATTACTTTCACTTCCTCTATTCACTACAAAGTAACCTTTTGTTTATTCGTCTTTGTGTCTGCTAACCATTACAATGTAACAAATTGCCTCCTATACTATGCACCCCTCTGAACTTCTCCTCCCTACCGGGCAGCTAGGAAAAGGGCGGGGAAGAGATACAAACCTCTGAGACCTGGTTTATTTTTCCCTCCTCAAAATGAGGTGTGAAGAGCTGTGGAATGATCATGCACAACCGGAGCTGGACTGATGTTATCTTTCCTTTCCCATCGATGGATTTAACACCTGGGGATTTGCCGGTCTGAACCGCCTGGATGAACTGTGGGGTGGGGTTTGCTTAGGGACACTTTAAAATATCGATCTGTAAGGGAATCCCTCAGATCCTGTCTATTATGCCTGCTATCAACTACTCTTAATAAAAGTTCCTGTTGGAAGAAATTGTTTCCAAGAGTTCTGCTTTCTTAAGCTGTGGGTTGAAGTGGGTCCTTACATTAAACAGGATCTGCAGTAATAGTCAACCTGGAAGGAAGAACCTTGCCGGAGGACTTTGCAAAAATTACAATGTCGGATGACGAGGCAGGGAAGGAAGAAAACCCCGTGGAAAGGGAGCCTTCCCTCCGACTGAGATCCTGCCAGCTGTCGGGATCCGAAATGTAATACTCCTCAGGAGAAGAGGTGGTGGAGATGCACGACCACAAACCTCAGTGGTCAATGGGCGTTGGAAAGAAAGGCGAGTGGGAAAATATATCGAAAAAGGTGACCCTGAGACGGGGCAGCCACCAACCAGAATGGAAGCAGGAGATGGAGAAATCCCTGCACGTTAATGAGGAGGAAGGAAGTTGTGCACAACACTCGAACTGGATCCTAGAGAAAGCTATTGACCTGATGAAAAGAACCCTTCATTCTCTAGGGAAGGAGAAATCTGAGCCCCGCGGCCACACCAGCACCTGCAGCTGCAGCTGGAGAGACACTGAGGGGGAATCGGAACCTGTAGTCCTGGGGACATCCTCTGAACCAGCACCGACCACCTTAACAGCCCCCACTCCCCGCTGACCCATGGATGGTGATCAGGATGGAAGACAATACCACCGACGGCAAAGGCACTGATACATTCAAAGATTCCCACCGCTGGATACAAAATTCAAGGGGGAGCCACCACTCTTGGGGTTTTTCCTAACCCAAGTCCTCAGCTACATGGAGGAATACGGGCGGCACATCCCTAGCGACAAAGCCTGTATCCGTATCATGCAATCCGCTCTGCACGGACCGGCCGCAGATTGGGTGGTGAACTTGCATGATTCCAATGCCCCAGAGCTCAACAACTTCAACTGTTTCATGTCCTCTCTGAGAAGGCGATTGGAGGACCCCCTGGCTGATCACAAAGCCCGTGAAAGAATCAAAATGGTGAGGCAGGGCAGACGCTGGTAGCTGAGTATACACAAGAATTCTGGACCATTGCCAGCAAGCTGAACTGGCCGAAAGACATCCTCCTTAGCCATTTCAAAGATGGCCTAAATTACGACCTGTATGATGCTTGCCTGCCCCAGGGGGATCCACACCAACTCAATGAATGGTACGTCCTGGCAGAGGAAGCAGAGATTGACCTACTGAAGAGGCACCATCGAGGAAAACCATGGGGCCACTCGCCGCCTGACCCGACGCACGCGACGGCGAAACCATCAGCTATGGCCAAGAAGTCAACGGGCTGCTTCAAATGCAGGAGAGAGGGGCATCAGGCCATAGAATGCCACTCAAAAACCCCTCAGCACATCCCAGACCGATCACCAGCCAGGAAATCCGGGAAGTCCCCAGCCAAGCCAAAAGAACCCACCATGAGAGCGATAGAGGCTGTGGAGTCCCCAACCTCTGCCCAACATGGGGAGGGAAATTCAGCCTACACCGCAGGGCCAGCGGATACCTCAGACGGCAGCTCGGAGGGCAAACCCCTGGTAAGTGGACCCATCGCATCCCTCCTCAAGACAGTGACTATATTAGCTCCCTCCATGCCCGAAGCTGTCAAAGTGAAAGCCTTAATAGACTCTGGCTGCACCCGCTGCCTCATTAGCCGACGCTAGTGGGGAACTTGGGCATTCTGGTGAGGAGGCTGAAACAATATCATTTGGCCAGTTAGATGGGTCCACAGCAGGGGGGGTGCCAGCTACCCTAGGCACATTACCAATCCACCTATCCCTGGGAAACCATGAGGAAGACATAACGTTTGTAGTGACCGCAGGCATGGAATGCCCAATGATCCTAGGGCTGGAATGGTTAAAGAAATGGAACCCCTAGGTAAATTGGAGGATGACAGAAATCAATTTCCCGAAGGGGGACCCTACGGACTTAAAACCCCAAAGAGTCCTACCAAAATTAAGAACGGAGAAAGCATCCATGGGAGAAGAAAAGGGGCTACCTGAAATACCAGAGGAATACCAAGACCTTGCTGAAGTTTTCAGTGAGGAGAGGGCAGATGAGCTTCCCCCTCACTGACCCACGGATTGTGCCATAGAATTCAAGCCCGGGGCAAAACTCCCGAAGCCCATACTATACTCCATGAGCTCTAAGGAGAAGGAGGAAATGGAAAGATTCATAAAGAAAAACCTAGAAAGACGGTTCATCGAACCTGCCAATCCTAAAGTAGCCGCCCCGGTCCTCTTTAGAGAGAAGAAGGATGGCACTTTATGCTTCTGCATAGATTACCGTGCCTTGAATGCAATCAGTGAAAGCAACCTATACCCCATGAAGGACATGTTATCCCACCTCTCGAAAGGAAGAATTTTCACTAAACTAGATCTAAGGGAAGCGTATTACTGCATTAGAATTAAGGAAGGGGGCTTCCGGTTCCGGATCGCGGCACACACAGTCGCACAGAGAGCTCCGTCTCTCCCACCGGCTGTTTTCCCTCCGCCGGTAGACCCTTAATCGGGTCGAAAGTCGCCCTGGAGGGGCGACCACCATTGAGGAGGCCCTTGTCGATTGGGGAAGGGCAGCAGCTCCTTCCTCAGTCCGAGCCAGCTCCTTAGGGCCGTCGGAGAAAAGATCGGCCAGTAAAATGGACGATCACTTTGCTGCGCCAGCCGAAAGCCAGAAGAAGAACTAAGCATAAAGAACCCCCGTGGAGAATCTGGGTGAGACCTTTCCTTCCCCTTCTTTCCCTAATTACTCTCCTGTAAAAAGCTTTTGTATTTGAATTACTTCCCTGCTGTGAGAGAGCAGCGTTTGGGCACTTGGGAAAAACAGCTTTGGGAATTGAAAAAAAAAACAAACCAGTTAATTTTTTATTGACTATTCAACTCCTGGAATACTGAGGGAGCCTGAAAACATTTCTATTTTTGATTACTATTTTTATTACTATTATAACTACGCTATTTACTATTTTGGAGAGGCCTTTCTTCTTTATTTTTTATTTTTTAATGTGAAAAACAAAAAATCTATTAACTTGGAAAGAAAGACCTTATAGCCTGCTGAGGACATCTTGTGACGAAAAGTGTTACTGCAACTGTATATTTTTTTCATTGCTGGAGGATGGCTCTAACCTTCAAAGGATGATAAGAGTAAGATAACTGAAACAGCTGCGGTGATTTGGTCTACTAAGAAATGGAGGTGAATATTTGTTGACTTTTACGAAATATAGCCTTCACTAAAAGATTAAAAAATCCTTTCACCACTGACATGGAGGTACTTAACACACAGTTGGATTATGAGCTTATACTGGAAAAAATCTTGGAAGCCACGGAGGATATGAACTCTTACTTCCAAATTTTGACGGATCAAGCTATAGGTCGAAGAACAGTGGAGAAGGAGCAGAGTGGCGCTAAAGAGACTAGTGAGCAATATATACAACCTAAAGAGAAACCATACCTACAACTCAACTATGAAATTATACTGGGAGAAATTGTGGAAACTAAGGAACAAATCAACTTTATACAACCCCAAATACAATTTATGGAGAAGCTTGATGATCAAAGAATAACTTTAACTGAGATGCCTGAAGCGTCAACACCAATAGAGACTGACACCCAGATACAAGTTATTGAAAATTGTGATAATGTGGATAAACAACTAGTAACTACAACATGGAATAAAACGGCTTCCACCATCCAAAGGCTATTAGAAGAAAGGGAAGAGAACTTTGACCAATCTGAAGCGTTGAGAAATACTGACTTTCTAATATTGTGGTTTGATGATGCAGGAACTTTATTATGGAAACCGGTGTGGCACAGAAAGAAACCTAGAGTTAGATTTAAAAATGTCTTTTAAAATTTCATTTAATCGGTTAAAAAGGCTTTTGAGATTTTGACTGATTTAATAACTAACGGAGTACGTGAATTCTGTAAGAGGATATCCTTTGTAATAATATTTTGTTTTAGATATGATAATTATTTGGAGAGGTAAACTTTATCTACTGGGCTAAAAAGACTTTTTATAGACATAGATGAATTGATAGAATATATATTTAAAATAGATAGAAATGTATCTATTGGACTGATATTTTTATTTTAAATAAGATAATTATTTTGTAATAGAAGAAGAATAAGAGGGATTGGTGACAAGAGAAGAAATGGTATTAATGAAGAAAACATAAGAATGTTATTGTGGGAATAATATACTCATTTCAGATATAATTATTATGTTAAAAAGGGAAATGAAGGACACCCGAAGTGTTAATAATATGTTTATTTAAGGCTAATTGGAATATGGTAACTGTAAATTAGTAAAGCCTAAAAACAGGACTGGGGTTTTTTATAATTGAAATGTGATTGATGTTTGATAGGATTGTTTGAAGTTTATTTAGAAATGTATTAATTTGAATATGTAATACTATATCAGGGAATTAGAGGGGGAATTTTCAATGAATCAATTTGAGCTATATATCTGTGATTTTTCTTTTGGATGTTTGATATACCCATCTCCACGGTGTTTCCTAAGCACTTTGATGTAACCTTCCCACCCCCATAAAAATCCAATAAAATATATTTTAAAAAAAAAAAAGAATTAAGGAAGGGGATTATTGGAAAACCACATTTAATTGCCAATTCAAAGTTTTGCCATTTGGACTACAAGGGCCCCCCACAGTATTTATGCAATTAATCAACAAGGTACTAAGGGAGCATCTATTTAAGTGGGTCCTGGTTTATTTAGACGACATCCTTATCTTCACCGAATCAAAAGAGGAACATGTCAACCTAGTCAGAGCGGTTTTAAAGAAACTACGAGCTGCCCATCTATATGCCAAGTTATCAAAATGCAAATTCCATCAGGAAAGAATAGACTACCTGGGTTATTGCATATCCCCACAGGGCATTGAAATGGACCCCAAGAAGGTCAGAGCAGTACTAGAATGGGCACCACCTTGCACAAGGAAGCAGCTGCAAAGTTTCCTGGGTTTCGCAAACTTTTACCGCCAATTCATCCCCTCATTTGCCCAAATAGCCCTGCCCCTCATGAACTTACTAAAAACGAAGGGAGAAGCCTAAGTGAAATCGCCCGGACTGTTACAACCAGTGGTGAATCCCTCAGCCCCCTGGAAGGAAATAGCCATGGATTTTATAGTGGAATTACCAGAAAGCACTGTCATCTGGATGGTTACGGACTTGTTTTCCAAACAGGTGCACTTTATCCCTTGCCAAAGATTCCCACCACAAAAACCTTAGCGAAATGTTTCGTGCAGCACATTTACAGACTGCATGGGGCACCCCAACGCATCATATCTGATAGGGGAGTACAATTTACGTCAGCATTTTGGAATGAATTTTTATCTCTCTTAGGAACCACTCAGGGACTGTCATCTAGTCATCATCTTCAATGTAATGGCCAATCAGAATGCTCGAACTCAGTACTTGAGCAATACTTAAGATGCTTTATTAATTTCCAACAAACGAATTGGAAGGACCTACTTCCTTTCGCAGAAGTGGCCTACAATAACACAGTCCACTCCAGCACAGGCTACACTCCTTTTCAAATAGCCACTGATCAAAGTTTCAACCCTATGCCAGAACTAATTCCAAATGAACCAGCAATCCCATCACTGAAAGAATGGATAGAACACCTGGCCAATAGTTAGAGAAGCCCTAGACGAAGCTAGGCAAGCATACAAAGCATAAGCAGATAAATAGAGAGTTGAACCCACACCATTCATTGTAGGAGAAATGGTATATTTGTCTACAAAATACCTAAAATCCCTACAACCCTGTAAAAAAATTGGACCAAAATATATAGGACCTTTTCCAATTAAAAGAATCATAAACCCAGTAACAGTAGAATTAGAATTACCCAAAAATCTCAGGCAAATACACTCAATTTTTCACTGCAGTTTGCTGAAAATAGAACAACAGTCACCCTTATGGCCAAAAATCCCCACCACCACCTCCTCTCATGGTTGAAGGAGAACAACACTTCAAGATAAAGGAAATCCTAGACTCTAGGAAGTATCATGTGACAACTCAATACCTAGTAGCATGGAAACACCTTCCCTCCTCACAAAACAAGTGGGTCCATAAACGTCATGTCAGAGCCCTGAAACTGCTAAAGAGGTTTCATACAGAAGCCAGACTAACTTTTATACCTGTTTTTTTCTCTCTACAGGTGGATCTCTCTTATTTTTAAGGGGGGGGCAGGATGTCAGTATCCAGTTATATTTCCTTTCTATCTATCTCCTCTGATCTAAACCCAATTCTCACCCTTCCCTGGATTCTGCCATACTCCCAAGGGGGAGGGGGGATATGCATGCGGCTTTATTACTTTCACTTCCTCTATTCACTACAAAGTAACCTTTTGTTTATTCGCCTTCGTGTCTGCTAACCATTACAATGTAACAAATTGCCTCCTATACTATGCACCCCTCTGAACTTCTCCTCTTTACCAGGCAGCTAGGAAAAGGGGGGGAAAGAGATACAAACCTCTGAGACCTGGTTTATTTTTCCCTCCTCAAAATGAGGTGTGAAGAGCTGTGGAATGATCGTGCACAACCGGAGCTGGACTGATGTTATCTTTCCTTTCCCATTGATGGATTTAACACCTGGGAATTTGCCAATCTGAACCGCCCGGATGAATTGTGGGGTGGGGTTTGCTTAGGGACACTTTAAAATATCGATCTGTAAGGGAATCCTTCAGATCCTGTCTATTATGCCTGCTATCAACTACTCTTAATAAAAGTTGCTGTTGGAAGAAATTGTTTCCAAGAGTTCTGCTTTCTTAAGAAGTGGGTCCTTACACAACTCCCAGTTTCCTTCTCCCTCAATTTCTCTTTTCATTCCTTGTCTCCCAAGTTGTGACATTTCCCCTAACAGCTCTATATTCCATTTTTTAAAATCTTCTTACTTGCCATCAGATGTATTTTGCAGACCTAAGGGGTAAAGGGTCTTTTGCATTTTCATTTTTATGGTTAAATCTTGCAGTATTTTGTTTCTATATGATCATTTATATTTCCCTTCTTTTATCTCTTCTGTCTTTAAATCCATTTCCTCTGCTTTATCTTCTGATTTCTGGTTTGTTTGTTCATACTTTGTAGTCATTGCCTGGGAGCTTTCTAGTTGTAGATTTAGTTTGGAGATTTACTCATTTATATTATCTAAATTGTTTTTAGTGTCATTATGGTTTCTTTTTATGTCCTCTTTGTATGCAACAGTTGTTTGGTGAATTAGTTGTAGCATAGAGTATATTTCCTTCTGAAAGATGTTTGTTTTTTCTTGTGGCATCATTCCTGGAGATCCTCTAGTATCACCAGTCTCAGTAAGAGTAGATCAAAGTTTCATCTAGTTTTCTGGTCTTTATGTGTGGCCTTTATATTCCAATAGGTTCCAGAGTATAGGTCCAGTCCTGAAAGCAATTTTTTATAGTGATCCTTTGTCTCAGGTATCCAAAAATTGTCAGTCAGGTAAGATTGTAATCCACAATGTTCAAAGTGTTCAAAATGTTCAACTTCCCTGAAAAGAGCTCAAAAGTCTCTCCCAGCCAGGTGTAGTCCAAAGTCAAATTTTCCTTCTCTCCCACTAGCTCTTGAGATTAAAAGTCCAAGCTCAGTAGGTGTTTACAGTCCAAGAAGGTCAGGGTGATAAGTATGCCAAAATATTTTCTTTTATTGCCAGCTGTTCTCCCAAGCTAGGAGTCATCAAGCAGCCAGGAAGCAAGTTATAGTGCTTACAGAAATCCACCACTAGATATCATTCAAAGTTCATTTTCCACTCTTAAGACAAAGGATTGATTTTTTTTTAAAATATATTTTATTGGATTTTTATGGGGGTGGGAAGATTACATCAAAGTGCTTAGGAAACACCATGGAGATGGGTATATCAAACATCCAAAAGAAAAATCACAGATATATAGCTCAAATTGATTCATTGAAAATTCCCTCTCTAATTCCCTCATATAGTATTACATATTCAAATTAATACATTTCTAAATAAACTTCAAACAATCCTATCAAACATCAATCACATTTCAATTATAAAAACCCCAGTCCTGTTTTTAGGCTTTACTAATTTACAGTTACCATATTCCAATTAGCCTTAAATAAACATATTATTAACATTTCGGGTGTCCTTCATTTCCCTTTTTAACATAATAATTATATCTGAAATGAGTATATTATTCCCACAATAACATTCTTATGTTTTCTTCATTAATACCATTTCTTCTCTTATCACCAATCCCTCTTATTCTTCTTCTATTACAAAATAATTATCTTATTTAAAGTAAAAATATCAGTCCAATAGATACATTTCTATCTATTTTAAATATATATTCTATCAATTCATCTATGTCTATAAAAAGTCTTTTTAGCCCAGTAGATAAAGTTTACCTCTCCAAATAATTATCATATCTAAAACAAAATATTATTACAAAGGATATCCTCTTACAGAATTCACGTACTCCGTTAGTTATTAAATCAGTCAAAATCTCAAAAGCCTTTTTAACCCATTAAATGAAATTTTAAAACACATTTTTAAATCTAACTCTAGGTTTCTTTCTGTGCCACACCGGTTTCCATAATAAAGTTCCTGCATCATCAAACCACAATATTAGAAAGTCAGTATTTCTCAACGCTTCAGATTGGTCAAAGTTCTCTTCCCTTTCTTCTAGTAGCCTTTGGATGGTGGAAGCCGTTTTATTCCATGTTGTAGTTACTAGTTGTTTATCCACATTATCACAATTTTCAATAACTTGTATCTGGGTGTCAGTCTCTATTGGTGTTGACGCTTCAGATATCTCAGTTAAAGTTATTCTTTGATCATCAAGCTTCTCCATAATTGTATTTGGGGTTGTATAAAGTTGATTTGTTCCTTAGTTTCCACAATTTCTCCTGGTATAATTTCATAGTTGAGTTGTAGGTATGGTTTCTCTTTAGGTTGTATATATTGCTCACTAGTCTCTTTAGCGCCACTCTGCTCCTTCTCCACTGTTCTTCGACCTATAACTTGATCCGTCAAAATTTGGAAGTAAGAGTTCATATCCTCCGTGGCTTCCAAGATTTTTTCCAGTATAAGCTCATAATCCAGCTGTGTGTTAAGTACCTCCATGTCAGTGGTGAAAGGATCTTTTAATCTTTTAGTGAAGGCTATATTTCGTAAAAGTCAACAAATATTCACCTCCATTTCTTAGTAGACCAAATCACCACAGCTGTTTCAGTTATCTTACTCTTATCATCCTTTGAAGGTTAGAGCCATCCTCCAGCAATGAAAAAAATATACAGTTGCAGTAACACTTTTCGTCACAAGATGTCCTCAGCAGGCTATAAGGTCTTTCTTTCCAAGTTAATAGATTTTTTGTTTTTCACATTAAAAAATAAAAAATAAAGAAGAAAGGCCTCTCCAAAATAGTAAATAGCGTAGTTATAATAGTAATAATCAATAGAAATGTTTTCAGGCTCCCTCAGTATTCCAGGAGTTGAATAGTCAATAAAAAATTAACTGGTTTGTTGTTTTTTTTCAATTCCCAAAGCTGTTTTTCCCAAGTGCCCAAACGCTGCTCTCTCACAGCAGGGAAGTAATTCAAATACAAAAGCTTTTTACAGGAGAGTAGTTAGGGAAAGAAGGGGAAGGAAAGGTCTCACCCGGATTCTCCACGGGGGTTCTTTATGCTTAGTTGTTCTTCTGGCTTTCAGCTGGTGCAGCAAAGTGATCGTCCATTTTACTGGCCGATCTTTTCTCCAACGGCCCTAAGAAGCTGGCTCGGACTGAGGAAGGAGCTGCTGCCCTTCCCCCATCGATGAGGGCCTCCTCAACGGTGGTCGCCCCTCCAGGGCGACTTTCGACCCGATTAAGGGTCTACCGGCGGAGGGAAAACAGCCGGTGGGAGAGACGGAGCTCTCCGTGCGACTGCGTGTGCCGCGATCCGGAACCGGAAGCCAGGGTTGATTTCTTATATTATCAAATTTGCCAAAACTGTAGCTTTATATTACTTCCACTTCAGTATTGTATATTTCTGTCCCCCATAAAATTAAAACACCAATTCCGTTCACATTTGGAGGTTTTTAGCTTCTTGGGAGCCTTTCCCAGGAAATTCAGTTGTAAAATAGTAAAGAAAGGATTAATATTCTCACCCAGTTCCAAACATGCTGTTTACGACATGCTAATTGGTGCTTTCCTTCTTCGGTTGTCAGCAGCTAATGGCTGGCCACAGGAATGTAGCCAATCTTTCCCCTGCCAGTTTGGAGGGTTTTCCTCAGATCGAACGAAAAGACCGTCATCTCTTCATGATCAATGAGGTACCCCTCCTCTTTTATAATTCCCAAAATTTCTCATTCTGTATATTCTCTGTGTTTTAGTTGTCGGGTTCTGCCATTCTCCCAGGGGGCAGGAGGGGGGCAAAGTGTTTGTAGTGCACGCTTCCTCTATCTGCTTTGATGTATCTTCTTTGGGGTGTGAATGGAATGCCTCGGGGCCATCTGCCTTATCTCAGTGCAGAAGGAGGAAACTGCGAAGTCCTGAGAACCTTGAGAGAGGCATCTTATCGATTTGTTTCCCACAGCTCATTGTCACCTATGGATTGGCCTGTTTGAACCGACCGGATGGACAGTTGGGGTGGGGTTACTATTACACAGTTTTACCTATTGATTCAGGCAGGACAATTCCTACCATGGGGACCATGCAAGATAATGTCAAATTACAGTGGTGAGAAGAGGGAAAGCGAGTGTTTGGAGGAGGCCTCCCTGAAGGCTTACCCGAGTAGCAGCAGCTCAGATTCCTCCAGCTCATCCAATGAGGCAGACACCCATGAGAAACCGAGATGGTCAATTGGAATGGGGAAGAAGGACAGTTAAGACCCTGACTGCAAACCCGCACTCGACTGCCTGTTTCAGATGTGGTAAAAAGGGCCATCGAGAAGCTGAGTGCAGTTCAAAGGCACCAATCATAAGGGCAGATCGAGTCAGAGGGGGAAAAGCTGGGAAACCCCCACTGCATCTGCGGGAAACTGCTATGAAAGGCGCCAAGGTCGTAGAGGTCCAACCCTCCAAAACCCAGGGAGGGGGAACTCTGACCTCACCGGAGAAACCACCAGAAACCTCTGACAGCAACTCAGATGACAACCCCCTGGCACCCCCTGGCACCCCTCACCAGACCCATAGAACTGTTCAGCCCAGAGATGGAAGAGAAAGTAGCCCTTAAAGCTCTAATAGGTTCGGGTTGCACCCGTTGCCTAATCAGTCCAATCCTAGTGGGGAATTTGGGGATTCTGGTGAGGAGGCTGAAGAAACCCATTTCCTTTGGTCAATTAGATGGGTCGATTTCAGGGGGAGTTCCAGGCATCCTGGCAACCCAGCCAATTGAACTCACAATGGGAGAATCATACAGAAACTCTGACGTTTATTGTAGCCCCTGGCATGGAATGGCCCCTGATTTGGGGGTTGACGTGGTTGAGAACTTGGAATCCAAGAATAAATTGGAGGACAGGAGAACTGAGGTTCCCAGAAAGGAAGGTGGTGGCACAGGGCAGGGAGCCGAAGACGAAAGAGGGGAGAAGGTCTGAGATGGTGGCAGCAGCGAGTGACAGGACAATAGAAGGCATATCTAAGGAATATCAAGATCTGGCCAAAGTCATCAGTGAGGAAAGGTCCGATGAACTATCCCCTCACCGACCCACGGACTGTGCCATCAAAATTCTGCCAGGAGATAAGCTGCCCAAGCCCAAGCTCTATTCAATGACTCCTAGAGAGCTCGAGAAACTGCAGAAGTTCATTGAAAAGAATTTGGCGCAGGGATTTATTCAGCCGGCACGGCTGAAGATGGCCACCCCTGTGCTATTCCAGGAGAGAAAAGACTGGTCTCTTCACCTATGTGTGGACTATCAGTCTCTGAACACTGTGAGAACAATGTCTACCACTTGCCATCAATGAAGGACATGCTAGCCCAGTGGTGGTGAACCTATGGCATGCGTGCCAGAGGTGGCACTCAGAGCTCTCTCTGTGGGCATGCATGCCGTCACCTCAGCAGAGTTCACCAGAGTAGGGAGCACGTGGCGTTTGGAAGCAATGGGGCAGGAAGTTAGTGAGCAAGCAGCACTTGGAAGTGTTTGGAAGTAACGGGGCACTAAGTGAGTGAGCTAGCATGTGGCATTTAGAAGCAATGGGGCAGGAAGTGAGTGAGCCCCCCAGGGATGCCCCAGAGATGGCGAAGGACTGTCCCCCACCACCCTGGCCCCAGCCCCGCCCCACCCAGCGGCCCCCAAGGCATGCGTACAGGAGATGTTGAGTGCACGGGGGCCGACAGGATCTGGCAGCAGGCACTGTGAGGGGAACAGCCTCCACACACGGGCCAAGGGCAAGATCTGAGAGGAGGCCAAGGAGATCACCAGCAGCAACCTGCTATCCAACCACAAGCAAAAACATATGGGATGGAGCAGGCACGTCTGGTGGACTGCATCACATGCCTCCCCCATCCCCTACTATGCCTGCTGCTGGAGGGCTGGCCCAGTATTGGCAGCGGGCTGCAGAGCCCCAGAGTGTGCTGGTTGAGGGGCCAACAGGCTGTGGCTGCTGACGGACACCGTCGGCCCCCATGTGCTCGCTGGCCTCTGTGTGTGTCAGGCAGTGGCCGCCCCAGCCCTTGCCTCACCTTGCCTTGCCCTGTGGCAATGGTTGCAGTTTGGGCACTCGGTCTCTAAAAGGTTCACCATCACTGTGCTAGCCCATCTTTCCAAGGGGAAAATATTCTCCAAATTGGACCTAAGAGAAATGTATTATCAAGTTAGGATAAAGGAAGGAGATGAGTGAAAAACAGCATTCAATTGCCCCTTGGGGTGCTTCCAGTTCTGGGTGCTGCCTTTTGGGCTGCAAGGGGCACCCGCAGTGTTCATGCAACTGATAAATGAGGTCCTCCAGGAGCACCCTTATAAGGGTTTTTTGGTATTTACAGAAACAAAGGAGGAGCATGTCAGACTGGTCAGAGCAGTCCTAAACAAGTTCTGTGCAGCCTGCCTCTATGCCAAACTTTCAAAGTGCAAATTCCACAAAGAAAAAATTGATTACTTGGGCTATAGGATTTCTCATCAGGGAATAGAGATGGACCCGGAGGAGGTATGGACAGTGTTAGAGTGGGCGCCGCCCAGCACGAGGAAGCAGTTGCAAAGCTTCCTTGGATTCACGAACTTCTACAGATAGTTTATTCCCTTTTTCACTCAGATCACCCTCCCCATCACTAATCTACTAAAGACGAAGGGGGTGAGCAAGCCAAAACCCAATCAACTGTTGAAATGGACTATGGAGTGCCAAGCAGCTTTTGAGAAGCTAAAGGGGCTTTTTTCTGCCAAGCCTGTTTTAAACACCTGTTTTAAACACCCAGCCATTTGTCATCCAGGCCGATGCTAGTGATGTGGTGGTGGGAGTGGTACTGCTCCAAGAGAATCAGGAAGGGCAATTGCAACCTTGCGCATACAGCTCCAAAAAGCTCACTGAAACTGAACAGAGATGGGCAGTGTGGGAGAAGGAAGCGTATGCAGTGCGCTGGGCCCTTCTCACTTGGAGGCATGTCCTGGAAGGGAGCAAAATCCCCTTTCAGATGTGGACTGATCACAAAAACCTCAAGGCACTAAAGGAAGTTATCCCCAAAATAAGCTTGGTGGTCCCAACATTTCCACTGATTCGATGTTTCGATTAAATACATCCCAGGGGAAAGAACCTTTTAGCCGATGCCCTATCAAGGGTGCCACAGTACAATAGCATAAAATCTAACATGATGAAACCCTTGATGACCCTGAAACAATTAGTGGTCCCTGTCACCATGAGAGCTCAGGCAAAGAGCTTGGGTAGGAGAAAAATTGCCTTGGGTAGGAGAAAAATTATATGTGCCAAAAACCCAGAGAGTAAAATTCATGCAGCTTTGCCATGACTCGAAAGTGGCTGGGCACTTCAGGTTCGTGAAAACCCTCCATCGGACCAAGAGGTGGCCTTCTATAAAAAAAAGGACATTGAAAGCTATGTGGCTAGCTGCCCCGTCTGTGCAGCAGCAAAGTGGAGACAGTGAAAAATGCTGGGACTATTACAAGTGGTTGCTAGCCCTTCAGCACCCTGGAGAGAGATCTCTATGGATTTTATAGTAGAGCTGCCAGAAAGCACGGGAAACACTGTCACTTGGGTAGTAACAGACTTATTCTCCAAACAGGTCCATTTCATACCCTGCCAGAAAATTCCTACTGCCAAAGCCTTGGCCAAATTGTTTGTGCAGCATATTTACCAATTGCATGGGCCCCCACAATGCATTATTTCAGATAGGGGGTTCTAATTCACTTCAGAGTTCTAGACAGTCTTTTTGGGTCTACTTGGTACCAGTCAGGGCCTGTCATCTAGTCACCATCCGCAAACAAATGGTGGGACAGAACGTTCAAACTCAGTACTAGAACAATACCTCAGGTGCTTCATTAATTACCAACAAGACAATTGGACTGAGCTATTGCCCTTCGCGGAAGTAGCTTACAACAACGCAGTGCATTAGAGTACCAGTTACACCCTGTTCCAGGTGGCAACAGGACAAAGTTTCAATCCAATGCCTGAGTTACTTGTCAATGAACCCACCATCCCCACCTTGAAGGAGTGGATTAAACAATTACAAAACATGTGGCCTGTGGTTAGAAAGGCTTTGGATAAGGCAAGGGAGGCTTATAAGGCACAGGTGGATAAAAAACAAATGGAACCAAAACCATTCAAAGTGGGGGGGAAGTATATCTCTCAATGACGTTTCTAAAGTCTTTGCAGCCTTCAAAAAAGCAGGGCCCAAAATTCGTAGGACCATCCCTGCATAATTAACCCAGTAACAGTGCAACTGGAACTTCCAAAAACTTTAAGATAAGTTCACCCTGTATTTTATTGCAGCCTGCTTAAATGAGAGCTGACCTCTCCCTTAAGGCCAGCAGAAGCCCCACCCACACAGCCCATTATGGTGGAAGGGGAACAACATTTGAAATTAAAGAGATATTAGACTCCAGGAAACATCATGGGTCAACCCAATACCTGGTGGAAAGACCTCCCACCATCCCAAAATGAGTGGTTACACAAGAAACATGTCAGAGCCCCTAGATTGCTAAAGAGATTCCATGCCTGTTATCTGGGTAAGTGTCAATGCTGCTAACATTGGATGTTCTTGCTTTGACAACATATGGAGATGCAACCTTTTTCTTTCTCTTGCTTCACACTTAGAATTAGATGTGCTGAGGGGAGGGGAGGAATGTGATGGGAATTAGTTAGACATAACAATATCATAAGAGATGTTAACGGCATGGCGCGAGAAAGAACTGGGCGGAAAGCCAGCATTTCAAACTAATTGGAGAATGTGATTTATGACTGTTAGTTGTAGGAGGGAATTGTGCTTTGATGTATGTGCTGAGGAGAGGAGAAGTCAGATCTTGCCTTGGACTATGTAAGTGCCGATGTGTTGCAGGGCTCGGGTGAGTGGGAATGCCTGCCTGCAGCTTGTAGCCAGCCAGTGGAGAGATTTGGAGGGCTAGGACAGAGAAGCAGAAATCAACTCCTGCCAAGAGAAGCCTCCAGCCCCACAGAGAGAGAGAGAACACCAGTCTGAGGCCCCTGCAGCAATGGGGAGTTTGGCAGCCCCCACAGGTGCATGGTCAGTGACCTCTGAGGTTGCAGCAGATAATAGAGGCCTTGCAACAGCTTGGGGTGGTGCAGAAGCCAGGAGATCAGCAGCTGGTGGGAGGATGACCGCAGCAAGGAGGCTGGTCGCCGCCCCCTAATGTACAGCAACCACTGAGGGCCTGCAGATGATGGAGTTCCAACAACAACCCCCTCTGAGGCCGCAGGATGCCACAGCTCCCGGCAAACCAACAGCAGGGGGAATGGCAACAGCCCCCAAATGTGCCACCCTGGCAGCAGCAGCCAGGGTGGGGGCCCCAGCAGACATTGAATCAGCAGCCAGGGTGCGACCAACAGCATCTGGAGGTGCAACAACCACAGTGGGGAACCCAGCAGCCAATGATTGCTCCACTTTTCAGAGCAACCTTCGATGGGGACCCAGAGAAGCTGGGTTTTTTCTCAACCAAGTGCGCTCTCATTTGAACCGCTGGGCCTATCTCTACCCGGACCCAGCCACTATGCTTGATGTGATGGCATCCAGCTTAGAGGGAGAGGCATCCGAATGGCTGAACAGCTTATATAATGAGCAAGCCCCCAAATTGGAAAACCCCCACCTCTTCCTCCTAGGACTGAGAGAAAGATTTGAGGACCCATCCATTGCCCTCAAAGCAGAAGAAATCCATAAGATAAAACAAGCCGGCAGGCCTGCCCTGGAGTACGTACGAGAGTTTCGCAAGTTAGCCGGTCGGATAGAGAGGTGGCCTGAGCAGTCCATAGTCCATCACTTCAGGGAAGGGTTGGATGATCACCTCTCTCAGGCATGCATCTATCGAGCTGTACCTGATCAGCTGCAAGAATGGTACCAGGCAGCGGTAAGACTAGACGTTCAGCTCGCCCGCTATAAGAAGCCTCCCCCACTTGAAGCCGAGCCGAAGCCAGAGCAACCCAAACAGCAACCACCACCCCGAAAACTTCCAACTGCTGTGACTGCGGAAAGACCCAGGCCACCTGCAGACCCACCAATCAAGTGCTTCCGATGCGGACACCAGGGACGTCGAGCAGCAAATTGCCCAGTCCCCTACCCCCAACAGCAAAGTAGACTGGGGACAGCAGCGAGAAAGAAACCTGCCCAACAGCCAACGAGAGAGAAATCCAACTGGATCACACAGGAACTGGTTGCCCAAGTCACATCCCCCATGCAGGAGGATGCTGGAACTAAGGCTGGATCCACCCCCGCTCTACCCTCTTTTGACAGCGACGATGAAGGAGAGAATGACCCGATGGTGAGCCAACACATCCCACCTTTTTCACTACCTGCCAAACTCATAATCCCTAAGTCGGGGGCACAGGTGGATTTAAAAGTGCTAGTTGTTTCTGGATGCTCCCGATGCTTCATTAGCTTGCCATTTGCCATGAAAATGGACATACGAGCAAAACTGCTCTCCAAACCTGTGAGGTTTAAACAAGCCGATGGCTCCCTGATGGGAGGGACTTTAGTCATGCAATTAACTGAGCCCCTATGCTTAGAAATAGGTGAGCACTGGGAGTTCATTCGTTTCCTGGTGGCTCCAAAAATGACTGAGACTGTGATCCTAGGATTAGCCTGGTTGGACAAATGGAAACCATTTATCTGGTGGGAGAAAGGAATGAGAACTGTGAGGCTACTTATAGGGCCCAAGCCCCCTATTGATTCAACGGACGTTACAGGAAACTTTAGCCCACCCAATGAGCAAGCACACATGGCTGCCTCCCCACCTCCAGGTGAATCACTCATCCCCAGCAAGTACCAGGACCTGGCGGAGGCATTTAGTGAGAAGAAATGAGACACCCTGCCTCCCCACCGACCCAATGATTGTTCCATTGAACTGTTGCCAGGAGCCAAACTCCCACTGATTAATGAGGTCCTAAATGATCATTTATACAAAGGGGTTCTGGTGTATCTGGATGACATCCTGATATACAGCACGAATATGGCTGATCATATAAAGCTGGTAAGAAAAGTGTTAAAAAAACTATTGAATGCCAAGCTTTATGTCAAACTGTCAAAATGTGAATTTCACCAGAACCGATTAGATTATCTTGGCTATAGAATTTCCAACGAGGGCATTGAAATGGACCCAGCCAAAGTGAGAACTATAATTGAGTGGCAGCCCCCAAAGACTCACAAACAGCTCCAGAACTTCCTAGGTTTTGCCAACTTCTACCGTCAATTCATCCCCTCCTTTGCTGAGATTGCCCTATCCCTTACAGAACTACTCAAAACAGGCAAAGGAGGAGGGAAACCGCGACCAAGCCAACCACACAGACTATGGGCTGTCAAACCGCTTTTAAAAATCTAAAAAGACTATTTGCTGTTGAGCCGGTCCTAAAACACCCCTGCACAGGGGATCCCTTTGTAATTCAAGCCGACGCCAGCAACGTGGCCGTCAGAGCTGTATTGCTGCAAAAGAACCAAAGTGGAGCCTTGAAACCCTGTGCCTACACCTCAAAAAAATTTACCGAGAGTGAAAGGAGGTGGGTGATCTGGTAAAAGGAGGCTTTTGCAATCAGATGGGCCCTATTGAACTAGAGACATTATCTAGAAAGGAGCAAGGTGCCTTTTGAACTATGGACAGATCACAAAAATCTAGAAGCACTGAAAACTCCCTGCAAATTGTCCCTGAAACAGGTGCGCTGGGCACAATACTTTAATCATTTTAACTTCATTCTAAAGTACATTCCAAGAGGGAAAAACTTCCTAACTGATGCTCTATCCAGACTGCCCCAGTACAAAAGCCAGCGCGAAAAGATTAATGAGGCAATTATCTCCAATCCAGAAACTGCTGCTCAACTCACGCCTCGCAGGGCCCCTAATCCTGATGACCCTGGGGCAAAGAAAATAAAACAAGAACTCCTCACCGATCAATGGTTCAAGGACAATCAAACCTCCCTAACATGCAGGGATGGTCTGGCTTGGAAGGGGGGAAATTGTACTTGCCAGAAGCCCTCTGTCTTAATGCTCTCAAACACAGCCATAACGTAAAACAGGCTGGACACTTTGGATATTTAAAAACTCTACATCTCATCCGCCGGCAGTTCTGGTGGCCGGGGTTAAAACGGGATGTGGAAAATTATGTCAGGAGTTGTACTGTATGTGCCACCATGAAAAGAATTCCAGGGAAACCCCCTGGGTTATTGTAGCTGGTGGCAGACCCTTCTCAACCATGGGAAAAATCGCTATGGACTTTATAGTAGATCTCCCTGAAAGTAGAGGAAATACAGTCATCTGGACTGTGATAGACCTATTTTCAAAGCAGACTCACTTCATCGCCTGCAAAGGACTCCTGTCTGCCCAACGACTGACTAAACTGTTCTTGAAACATATTTACTGTCTGCATGGAGCCCCTAAACGAATAATTTTGGACAGGGGGTGCAGTTCACAGCTACGTTTTGGAAGAGCTTTCTTAAATTAATTGGATCATCTCAAGGTCTATCATCTGCTTTTCACCTACCTACTAATGGGGCTGTGGAAGCCACTAACAAGATGGTGGAGCACTGGATTCATGCCTTTCAGAGTAGCTACAGGGAAAGAGTTCAGCCCAATACCTGAATACCCTCAAGCACCCTCCGCTTCTCAGACACTTGATCAATGGGTGAGGGGGTGGGAAGAGATTTGGAAAGCCATGAAAGCTGCTTTAAAAAAGACTACCGAGACTTATAAAAAGCAGGCAGACAAAAAGAGAGCCCCTCAAAGAACATTCCAAGTTGGGGGAAAGGTCTATCTGTCAACTAAATATTTACCCCTTAAATTACCCAGTAAAAAATTAGGACTGAAATTCTTGGGGCCTTTCCCCATCATAAGAATCATCAACCCAGTCACAGTAAAATTAAAACTCCCTAGGCTTTTAGGGAGAGTGCACCCTGTCTTCCATTGCAGCTTGTTGAAACCTTTATGAGAATCCACTTTAAGACCTCCCCCTAAGAAGACACCCGGACCCCTCATAGTGGCGGGTCAAACTCACTATGAAGTAAAACATATTCTTGATTCTAGAATTTTTAAAGGGAAATTGCAGTACCTAGTACAATGGAAGGGATACTCGCTATCTGAAGCCACTTGGGTGAAATCTAGCAATGTGAAAGCCGACAGACTCATCAAAAGATTCTATAAGAAACACCCTAACAAACCAAGAGACAGTCCCTAACATATACTAATTGGAGAATGTGGTTTATGACTGTTAGTTGTAGGAGGGAATTGTGCTTTGATCTATGTGCTGAGGGGAGAAGAAGTCAGATCTTGGCTTGGACTATGTAAGTGCCGATGTGTTGCAGCTCGAGTAAAGATTTTTTAAGGTAAACAATGCCTCGAAGTTCTTTGAAGAGTTTCATATGTCGGAACCATAACAATAAGCCTGATTAACATTGTTGTTTCAACTCTCTCCCCTTTATTATTTTCTCTGTCTCCAGGTGGATCTCTCATTTTTTTAGAGGGGCGGCATGTCAGAACCCTCATTTTATAATTCTCCAAATTTCTCATTCTCTATATTCTCTGTGCTTTAATTGTCGGGTTCTGCCATTCTCCCAGGAGGGAGGAGGGGGGCAAAGGGGCTTGTAGTGTTTGTAGTGCATGCTTCCTCTATTTGCTTTGATGAATCCTCTTCGGGGTATGAATGGAATGCCTCAGGGCCATCTGCCTTATCCAGAGGGAGGAAACTGCGAAGACCTGAGAACCTTGAGAGAGGCGCCTTATCAGTTCGTTTCCCATGGCTCATTGTCACCTATGGATTAGCCTGTTTGAACTGAACAGATGGACAGTTGGAGTGGGGTTACTATTACGTGGTTTTACCTATTGATTCAGGTGGGAAGCCCTCAGATCCTGTCTAGATTTCCAGCTGTCTGTACCTGCCAATAAAAGTTCCTTTTTAAAATGATGCAAGTTTCAAGAGTTCTACTTTCTTGGTAGGGAAACAGAGGCAGGTCCTTACATAGGTCAAAAAACTGTTGGGGCTTCCTACCTAGCTAGGCTAGCTTCCCATTGGGATGATGGGTATCACTGATATCCTCTGGCTGGATTGATGAGCTTATAGCCAACTCCCAGAATGATATAACTTTTGTTTTTTACTGGATCCTGAAACTCAGACAGATTGAATAATACTGAGAGAGCTGGAGCAGACCAGGTTGCTTCCTGGATCCAAACCATCCAGAGGACTGGGAAGTCTCTGCAGAGTCATATTGGAAAAATGCATAAACCTTGGCCAATTTTCAAGTTATAGCCAACACAAGCTTCCAAAAATGAGGTAATTTGCAACCCAGCATTTGTTAAAAGCAATATCCTTTGGAGGCTTTCAGATGATCTAATTGCGTATTTGAAATAACTCTGAATTTTTTTTATTTCCTCTTGAAAAGTATCAGGTTATAACATCAATAAATGTTATCCCACCCCATACAAAATAATTGTTTCTTCTGTAAATACAGTTTTTTCCAATCCACTGATACAAATCCCAACTCAATCTGAGCTGGCCTTACAAGATAAGTGAGACAGTTCAGTTCCAATAAATACTGAGGTACTTATTATAGAGGCTACAGAGATGATTTATCCAGACTTGAAAGAGTTTTCCAGTCCAGCTGGCATAGTAATTACAGTATTTTCCTAACTGTTTCACTGACTTTTTTGTCTTAATGACGTATTTGAGGGAAATAATGGACTTTCTTCAATATGGATCAGTGAAAATGCTACCAATGCAAAGGGATGCCAATACCTTTGAAAATCAAATCCCAACATATATATTGGAGAAAGTAAGGAATTATGCATTCACAGTAAGCTAAATATCTCCTTAGAAGATGCACTCATTTTTATTGTTCCTTGTTGCAAAATACATACAACAGCAGCTTTGCATACTTCTTTTGGTGGACAAGAGAGGAGGAATAATGTCTGAATAGGATGGAACAAGGGATTCAGAAGCAGTAACTTCTATATGATACTTACTCTATATTTTCTCTAATGCCTGAAATATATCATAGAAAAAAAGGAGTGAAATTGTTTTAGAAAAAGGTCTTTTAAGAAGCAGTGTTTTCACCCAATTTATTTTCCCAGTTCAGAATTTTTATCATAACTGAAAGGAAGAGATTTTTTTTCATTAAGTGGAAGGAGAGAATGTGATTTAGACTGACATGAAAAAAGCTCTGTTCGCTCAGTATGTTAATTTTCATATATAATTAGAAATAAAGATCTGAAAGAAATGGTGAGGTCAAATCCATATTCCTCAGGCAGAGTATTAAAAGCACTGCTGACAAGAGATTCTTTTCATGTGATATTATAATATGGATAAAAATCATTTGTCATTTTCAATCAATCAGAATACAGCTTGAAGGGACCTTGGAGGTCTTCTGCTCAAGCAGGAGACCCTATACCATTTCAGACAGGTGGCTGTCCAGTCTTTTCTTAAAAACCTCCAATGATGAAGCACCCACAACTTCTGAAGGCAAGCTGTTCCACTATTAGGAAGTTTCTCCCTAATTCCAGGTTGCTTCTCTCCTTCATTAGTTTCCATCCATTGTTTCTTGTCTTGCTGTCTGGTGCTTTGGAAAATAAGTTGACCCCCACTTCTTCGTGGTAGCCCCTCAAATACTTGAATACTTTGATCATGTCCCCCCCCCCCCAGTCCTTCTTTTCTCTAGACTGGCCATACCCAATTCCTGCAACTCTTCTTCATATGTTTTTGTCTCCAGGCCTTTAATCATCTTAGTTGCTCTTCTCTGCACTTTTACGAAAGTCTCAACATTTTTTTTTATAATGTGGTGACCAAAACTGGATGCAGAATTCCAGGTGTGGTCTTACTAAGGATTTATTAAGTGGTACTAATACTTCACATGATTTTGTTTCTATTCTATTTATACAACTAAGGATTGTATTAGCTTTTGTGGCTGCTGCCACACACTGCTGGCTCATGTTTAAATAATCATCCACTAGGATTCTAAGGTCCCTCTCACAGTTATTGTTTTTGAGAGAGGTTTCACCTAATCTGTACTTTGGTTTTTCCTGCCTAGGTGTATAATCTTTCTTTTCTGCACATTAAATTTCATATTGTTAGATAGGGCCCGTTGTTCAAGTCTGTCAAGATCTTTTTAGATCCTGAGCTTGTCTTCTGGTGTATTGGCTATTCCTCTGAGCTTAGTATCATTTGCAAATTTGACGTGTTCCCCTTCTATTTCCTCATCTAAGTCATTTATGAAGATATTGAAGAGTACTGGGCCTAAGACAGAACCTTGTGGTACCCCACTGAATATATATAAATACAGAATAACAGAATTGGAAGGGACCTTGTAGGTCATCTAGTCCAACCCCCTGGTCAAGCAGGAGACCCTATACCATTTCTGACAAGTGGCTGTCCAGTCTCTTCTTGAAAGCTTCCAATAATGAAGCACCCACAACTTCTGAAGGCAAACTGTTCCACTGGTTAATTGTCCTCACTGTTAGGAAGTTTCTCCTTAATTCCAGGTTGCTTCTCTCTTGATTAGTTTCCATCCATTGTTCCTTGTCTGGCCTTCGGGTGCTTTGGAAGATAGTTTGACATACACCCCCAAATATTGGAACACTGTTATCATATCACCCCTGGTTGTTCTTTTTACTAGAGTAGCCATGCCCAGTTCTTGCAACTGTTCTTCATATGTTCCAGTCTCCAGTCCCCTAATCATCTTTGTTGCTCTTCTCTGCACTCTTTCTAGAATCTCAACATCTTTTTTATAGTGTGGTGACAAAAACTGTGTCAACGCTGCTAATATTGGATATTATTGCTTTGACAAAATATGCAGAACTGTCTGGTATTTTTAGAGTTAACTTAGATGATGCTGGGAGGGGAGGAGAAAGATAAGGAATGCGCGGGCTACAGAACGGAAGTGAACCTTTGCCCTTCGGGCTGATTGGAGAACGTGATTTATGACTGCAAAATAGGGGAGGGGAATAGGCTGGAATGTTATGTGCAAGGAAGGGGAATTCAGATCTTGGCATCCATCCATGCCGTGCCGACACTCTGCTACACAAAATAAAGACTTTTTAGGATAAACAATGCCTGGAAGTTCTTTGAAGTGTTTCATTAGTCGGAACCATGACATCATGCCAAGATCTCAATCCTTTTCAAACAACCTGGGGTCCTGAACTCCATCCGCTGTCTCTAGACTTGAGAGAAGCTGGCAAAGATTCAGGAGGAAAATCTATCATGGGAAAAGGGAGTTTGGTGGAAGACGATAACCTGGCAGCTGTTGATACCCCAGAGGGGGAAGCAACAGACAGCATGCTGTGGGAAGATGAATTTTGGCAGACAAACGGCTGGCAGGCAAATGCAGATCGGTGGAGAGCTACCAGGTCACCTGCCAGTGAAGGTTCAGGTGAGTCACTGGAAAGATTTGAAAAGCTAGAGGTAAGAAGCAGAAATCAACTCTTGAAGAGAGGAGCATACAGCCCCTCTATTGCATATCAGACAGCCTTCCAGACCCTGTCTTCCCCTGCCAGGAACTCCAGCCCTGAAGAGGGAGGGAATCCCAGTCTGAGACCTCTGCAGCAATGGGGAGTTTGGCATCCCCCACAGGTAGATGGTCAGCAGCCTCTGAGCTTGCCACAGCTAATAGAGGCCTTGCAACAGCTTGGGGTGGTGCAGAAGCCAGGAGATCAGCAGCTGGTGGGAGAATGACCACAGCAAGGAGATTGGCCACAGCCCCTGAACATGCAAACCCTGGGCATAAGCAGCAACTGGGGGTGCAACAGCCACAGTGGGGGGCTCCATCTTTCAGAGCAACCTTCGATGGGGACCCAGAAAAGCTGATTTTCTTCCTCAATCAAGTGCGCTCTCATTTGAACCGCTGGGCCTATCTCTACCCGGACCCAGGTGCCATGGTCGATGTGATTGCGTCCAGCCTAGAGGGAGAAGCATCCGAATGGCTGAGCAATTTATATAATGAGCAAGCCCCCGAATTGGAGGACCCCCACCTCTTCCTCCTAGGGCTGAGAGAAAGATTTGAGGACCCATCCATTGGCCTCAAGGCAAGAGAAGAAATCCACAAAATAAAACAAGCCGGCAGGCCTGCCCTGGAGTACTTGTGAGAATTTCGCAAGATAGCAGGTCGAATAGAGGGGTGGCCTGAGCAATCCTTAATCCATCACTTCATTGAAGGATTAGACGATCACCTCTCTCAGGCCTGCTTCTATCGAGCAGTACCTGATCAGCTGCAAGAATGGTACCAGGCAGCGGTGAAGCTAGACGTTCAGCTCGCCCGCTATAAGAAGCCTCCCCCACCTGAATCTGAGCAGCAGCCAGAGCAACCCGAACAGCAATCACCCCCACAAAAAACTCCAACTACTGCGATGGCTGAGAGACCCAGGCCACCTGCAGGTCCGTCAATTAAGTGTTTCTGGTGTGGACAGGAGGGACATCGAGCAGCAAACTCGACTACAGTCCCCTACCCCCGACTACAGAGCAGACCGGAACCAGTGGCGAGAAGGAAATCTGCCCAGTGGCTAACGAGAGAGAAATCCAACCGGGTCACGCAGGAACCAGTTGCCCAGATTACACCCCCCACACAGGAGGATGCCGGGACTCTGGGTGGACCCGCCCCTGCTCTACCCTCCTTTGACAGCGACGACGAAGGAGAGAATGACCCGATGGTGAGTCGACACGTCCCGCCTTTTTCACTGCCCGCCAAACTTATAATCCCTAAGTCGGGGGCACAAATAGACTTAAACATGCTAATTGATTCTGAATGCTTCCGTTGCATCATTAGCTTGCCATTTGCCATGAAATTGGGCATACGAGCAAAACTGCTCTCCAAGCCCGTGAGGTTTGAGCAAGCCGATGGCTCCCTGATGGGAGGGACTCTTGTCACGCAATTAACTGAACCCCTACACCTAGAAATAGGTGAGCACTGGGAGTTTATTCGCTTCCTGGTGGCTCCAAAAATGACTGAGACTGTGATCCTAGGGCTAGCCTGCTTGGACAAATGGAAACCGTTTATCTGGTGGGAGAAAGGAATGAGAACTGTGAGACTACCTATAGGGCCTAAACCCCCCCCCCACTGATTCAACCGACGTTGTGGGACACTTTAGGCCACCTAATGAGCGAGCGCACATGGCTGCCTCACCATCACCAGGCGAACCACTCATCCCCAGTGAATACCGGGACCTAGCGGAGGCATTTAGTGAAAAAGAATGCAATGCCCTGCCCCCTCACAGACCCAATGACTGTTCCATCGAACTGGTGCCAGGAGCCAAACTCCCACGACCGAGAATGTACACTATGTCCCCCCTCAAAATGCAGGAGATGCAGTGATACGTGAACAAAAACTTAGTGAGGGGGTTCATTGAATGGAACAAATCTACCGTGGGAGCCCCTGTGTTATTTAAAGAAAACAAAGATGGGTCTCTTCGTCTTTGCGTGGATTATAAAGGTCTGAACGCGCTGAGTTTGGAAAATAAATACCCCCTTACTAATCCATCTGGCTAAGGCTTACTAATCCATCTGGATAAGGGGAGCATCTTTACTAAATTAGACCTGAGAGAGGCATACTACCGGGTGAGAATAAAGGAGGGAGATGAGTGGAAAACTGCCTTCAACTGCCCTATGGGGAGCTATCAGTTCAAAGTCATGCCATTTGGACTAAAGGGGGCCCCAGCCATATTCATGCAGTTGATTAATGAGGTCCTACATGATCACTTGTACAAAGGGGTTCTGGTGTATTTTGATGATATCCTGATATACAGCACAAATATGACTGATCACATAAAGCTGTTGAGAGAAGTGTTAAAGAAATTATTGAATGCCAAGCTTTATGCCAAATTGTCAAAATGCAAATTTCACCAGACCCGATTAGATTATCTTGGCTACAGAATTTCCAATAAGGGCGTTGAAATGGATCCAGCCAAAGTGAGAACTATAATTGAGTGGCAGCCCCCAAAGACTCGCAAACAGCTTCAGAGCTTTTTAGGTTTTGCCAACTTCTATCGTCAATTCATCCCCTCCTTTGCTGAGATTGCCCTATCCCTTACAGAACTACTCAAAACAGGCAAAGGAGGAGGAAAACCGTGACTGGGCCAGCCACTTACATGGACTATGAGCTGTCAAACAGCTTTTGAGAATTTAAAAAGTCTATTTGCTGCTGAACCGGTCCTAAAGCACCCCTGCCCAGGGGAACCCTTTGTAATCCAAGCTGACGCCAGCGACGTGGCAGTCAGAGCTGTATTACTGCAGAAGAACAAAAGTGGAGTTCTACAACCCTGTGCCTACACCTCTAAAAAATTTACTGAAAGCAAGAGGAGATGGGCAGTCTGGGAGAAGGAGGCATTTGCTATTCGGTGGGGGCTGTTAAACTGGAGACACTATCTAGAAGGGAGCAAGGTGCCATTTGAAGTATGGACAGAACATAAAAACCTAGAGGCACTGAAAACTCCCCAAAGCAAGTACAGTGGGCACAGTACTTTAACCGTTTCAACTTCACTCTAAAGTACATACCGGGAAGAAAAAAACTTCCTAGCTGATGTGCTATCGAGATTGCCCCAGTACAGAAGCAAACATGAAGAGGTTAACGCACAACTCATGCCTCGCAGGGTCCCTAAAGAAAATAAAACAAGAGCTCCTCAACGATCAATGGTTCAAAGATAATCAAACCTCCCTAACATGCATGGATGGTTTGGCTTACAAGGGGGGGAAACTGTATTTTCCTGAAGCCTTCCATCTTAATGCTCTCAAACACAGCCATGATGTAAAACAGGCTGGACTCTTTGGATATCTGAAAACTCTACATCTCATCCGCCGGCAATTTTGGTGCCACAATGAAAAGAATCCCAGGGGAAACCCCTGGGTTACTGCAGCTGGTGGCAGACCCTTCTCAACCCTGGGAAGAAATAGCTATGGACTTTATAGTAGACCTACCAGAAAGTAGAGGAAATACTGTCATCTGGACTGTGATAGACCTGTTCTCGAAGCAGGCTTATTTCATCGCCTGCAAAGGACTCCCATCTGCCCAACGACTGACTAAATTGTTCCTGAAACATATCTACCGGCTGCATGGCACCCCTAAGTGAATAATTTTGGACAGGGGGGTGCAGTTCACAGCGAAGTTTTGGAGGAGTTTTCTTAAATTAATTGGATCATCTTAAGGCTTATCATCTGCTTTTCATCCAGCCACCAATGGGGCTGCAGAATCCGCTAACAAAATGGTGGAGCAATATCTCAGATGCTACGTTTCCTACCAACAGACAAACTGGACTGACCTCCTCCCTTTCACAGAGGTGGGGTACAATAATTCTCTTCACAGCAGTACCGGCTACACGCCTTTCAGAGTAGCCACAGGAAAAGATTTCAGCCCAATACCTGAATACCCTCAGGTGCCCTCCGCCTCCCAGACACTTGATCAATGGGTGAGGGGGTGGGAAGAAGTTTGGAGAAACACAAAAACTGCGTTGAAAAAAGACTTTTGAAACCTATAAAAAGCAAGCTGACAAAAAGAGGGCTCCCCAAAGAACATTCCAAGTTGGGGAAAAGGTTTATCTGTCAACTAAATATTTACGCCTCAAATTGCCCAGCAAGAAATTGGGACCAAAATTCTTGGGGTCTTTCCCCATTGTAAGGATCATCAACCCCATCACAGTAGAACTGAAACTCCCTAGGCTTTTAGGGAGGATTCACCCTGTCTTCCATTGCAGCTTGTTAAAACCATGTCGGGGATCCACTTTAAGACCTCCCCCTAAAAAGGCACCCGGGCCCCTCGTGGTAGCGGGTCAGACTCACTATGAAGTGAAACATATTCTTGACTCTAGAATTTTTAAAGGGAAATTGCAGTACCTAGTACAATGGAAGGGGTACTCACTGTCCGAAGCTACTTGGGTGAAATCTAGCGATGTGAAGGCTGACCGACTCATCAAAAGGTTTCATGAGAAAAACCCCAACAAACCAAGAGATAATCCCTGACATATGCTTTTGTTTACATACAAGACCTATCCTTTGTTTACATACAGGACCTATCCTAAGGGGGGCCGGATGTCAATGCTGCTAATATTGGATATTATTGCTTTGACAAAATATGCAGAGCTGTCTGGTATTTTTAGAGTTAACTTAGATGATGCTGGGAGGGGAGGAGAAAGATAAGGAATGCGTGGGCTACAGAACAGAAGTGAACCTTTGCCCTTCGGGCTGATTGGAGAACGTGATTTATGACTGCAAAATAGGGAAGGGGAATAGGCTGGAATGTTATGTGCAAGGAAGGGGAATTCAGATCTTGGCATCCATCCATGCCGTGCCGACACTCTGTTACACAAAATAAAGACTTTTTAGGGTAAATAATGCCTGGAAGTTCTTTGAAGTGTTTCATTTGTCAGAACCATGACAAACTGGGTGCGGTATTCTAGGTGTGGTTTTACTAAAGCTTTATAGAATGGTATTAGTACCTCACGTGATATTGATTCAATCACTCTGTTAATGCAACGTAGGATTGTATTAGCTTTTTTGGCTGCGGCCGCACACTACTAGTCTCAGGCCCCTGAAATCATTTTTGGGGCTCTGCCATTCTGTTGGGAGGAGGGAGGCTCTTCCTCTGTTAGGAGGGGGGAGATCATGGGCTCTGGATGTGGTTTTTTTTGCTTTGTTCTTTCAACCTTTGATGTATCTCTTTGGGTGTGAAAGGGGAGAGGAATGTGCCTGGGGTCATCTGCCTTATCTCTGCTCCACTGAGAAGAAGATGCAATGCTTGGAATCGAGTTTTATCGCTCCTTCAACTGCCAGTTCCCATAACAACTTCACACCTGTGGATTGGCTGGATTTGGACTGGGCAGTTGGGTGCCTGGGAGGGGTTTTGAAGAGAGGGGTTTAATGTAACATTTCAGGTGGGAATTATTCAGATCTTGCCTAGCCTTTCTGCTTTCACTATCTCTCAATAAAAGTTCCTTTTGAAACAATGCCAGTTTCAAATGTTCTGCTTTCTTGGGAGTATAAGCTGAGGCAGGACCTTACAACTAGCTCATATTTAATTCATAGCCCACTAGGACTCCAAGATCCCTCCCACAGTTACTGCTATTAAGCCAGGTTTCATCTAATCTGTATGTGTACTTTTGGTTTTTCTTGCCTAAGTGTAAGACTTTACTTTACGTTGAATTTCATTTTGTTAGATAGGGCCCAGTGTTCAAATCTGTTGAGATTCATATGGATCTTTCACCTCGGATGTTGGCTATTCCTGCCAGCTTAGTATCATCTGCAAATTTGATAAGTTCCCCTTCTATTCTCTCATCTAAGTCGTTTATGAAGATATTGAAGAATACTGGGCCTAAGACGGAACCTTGTGGTACCCCACAGCTTACTTCTCTCCATGTAGATGTAGTACCATTAAGGACTACTCATTGAGTACAGTTTGTCAGCCAGTTACAAATCCATCTGATGGTGATGCTATCTATCCCACTTTTTTCTAGCTTACCAAGAAGTAGGTTATTGTCTACTTTGTTGAATGCCTTACTGAAGTCTAAGTATACTATGTCCATAGCATTTTGCTGGTTTACTAATTTAGTCACTTTCTCAAAAAATGAAATAAGATTGGTTTGGCATGATCTGTTTTTAACAAACCCATGCTGATTTCCAGTTATAACTTCATTTGTTTCTAGATGTTTGCAGATCTGGTTTTTTTGTTATCTTTTCCAGTATCTTCCGGGGTATTGATGTTAGGCTGATTGGTCTGTACTTTTCTGGGTCTGTTTTTTCCCCCTTTTTTTTGAAGATGGGAACCACATCAGCTCTTTCCAGTCCTCAAGTAGTTCCCCGATTTTCCAGGATTTTTGAAAGATATGGTAGAATGGTTTTGAGATTGCATCTGCCAGCTCCTTTAGAACTCTGGGATGTAATCCATCAGGTCCCAGTGATTTATATTCATTCATTCATTCATTCATTCATTCATTCATTCATTCATTCATTCATTCAGACAGACAGACAGACAGACAGACAGACAGACAGACAGACAGATGTTCTTTTACCATTTTCTTGCTTATTTTAATTTTTATTTCTAATCTGTTATGCTTTTGGTAGGTTGGACTATAGTTTCTTTTTGTGTGAAGACCAAGGCAAAGAATGAGTTAAGCAGCTCTGCTTTCTCTCTACTGCCTGTCACTTCCTTGCCATATTCTCTCTTTGGTGGACCTACAGATTCCTTGACTTTTTTCTTATTTGTATGTTGAAGTAAACTTTTTTTATTATCTTTGACTTTTGTTGCAAGTCTTTGTTCATTCTGAGCCTTTGCTTTCCTGACTTCATCTTTGCAGATTCTGGCTATTTGCTGATATTCTGCCTTAATTACGTGTCCCTTTTTCCATTTTTTGTACTTATACTTTTTGTCTTTCAGTTTATCAGAGAGATCTTTGTGTAATCATGCTGGTTTCTTCTTGGATAGCTTATTTTTCTTTTTCAGTGGTATTGTGCTGGACTGGGCTTTTGTGATCATATTTTTCAGAGTTTCCCATGCTTCTTGAGTTGTTTTCCCCTTTAGGATTTTCATTCAAGGAATCTTTCCCAAGCTCTTTCTGAGTTTGTTAAAATCAGTGTCAAGGTTCTGACAGACAGAGACAAATAAAGCAGAACTCCGAGGCTTGCAATTCCTCAAAGAACATGTTTATTGATAGAAAGTATTGGCATTTCAAAAGTGAAACCAAGTCTGAAGAGATGCATAACAATTCCCCAATGCAAAGTTAAAAAATCCCATCCCTAAGAATATGCAAGCAACAATGTTTCCCCATACAGCTTGTTGGTGGGCTTTTCATGAAACATCCAGTCCACAGTCTCGAGAGCAGCCGATGACCTTGGTTCCCATGAGAGAAAGTTTGAAAGGGAAAGTCTGTTATGTCTAGCTCACAGGTCGGCAACCTGTGGCTCCGGAGCCACATGTGGCACTTTGAGCCTTCCCCTGCGGCTCCCAGCCTCCTCTGCCATTTGCAGAGAGAGACAGACAGAGCTTTTCTGTCTCTCTGTCTCTGTCTCTGTGTGTGTGTGTTTGTGTGTTTGTGTGTTTGTGTGTGTGTTTGTTTCTCTGTGTGTGTGTGTGTGTGTGTGTGTGTGTGTGTAAAAAAGAGAGTAGTCTCACCCTGTTCCGACGAGCTGAGAAGCTTACTGGGCGGAGCTCCTCCCTTTGCTGTATCTCTGCAGGAAGCAGGAAGGGCAGGAGAGAGCTAGCTAGCCCAGCTATGCTGACTCAGGAATTCTGGGAGTTGAAGTCCATGAGTCATAAAAGAGCTGAGGTTGCCTACCCCTGAGTTTGAGAACAGCTTGAAGCCAGCTTGCCAGGTGAGCAGAAGATCGGAGAGAGGGAGAGAGGGGAGAGAGAGAGAGAGAGAGAGAGAGAGAGGAAAGAGAGAGACAGAGAGAGAGAAAGACCCTTTTGACATCTAAAATGAAGATAACACTGCATGTATCCTTTTTTACTTTATATATATATATATATATATATATATATATATATATATATATATATATATATATATATATATATATATATATATATATATATATATATATATATATATATATATAAGGACCCACCTCAATTTACATCTTAAGAAGACAGAACTCTTGGAACGTTTCTTCCAACAGGAATCTTTATTAAGAAAAACTGACTGAAGGCATGCTAGACAGGATCTGAGGGACCATTGACCATTCAATGTTTTAAAGTGTTCCCAGGCAGTCCCACCCCACATTCCTTCCGGTCAATTCAAATTGGCAGATGGCTGGGTTTTAAATCCATCGGAATCCCAAACGTTGCAATCTTTCCCCCCCTTTTCCTTGCTGCCGGTAACAGGAGGCTTCATAGGGAGTGAGATCAAAGGCTGATGGCCGCATTGTTATTTTTAGTACTCCACAGAGGGAATCCACAGAGGATGTTTCTTTGTAGTTGATAGTAGGAATGTCAGTCATAAACACCCGTGTTTACTCCCCCCCCCTTTGTAGTATGACAGAATCCAAAAGAGAGTAAGAATTGGGATTTCTCAGAGTAGATAGCTAGAAATAAGATATAATTGGATTCTGACATCCGGCTCCCCTTACAAATAAGAGAGGTCCACCTGTAGAGAAAACAAAACAGGTATAAAAGTTAGTCTGGCTTGTTAGGATACTCTGTATGAAACTTCTTTAAAAGCTTCGGGGCTTTGACATGACGTTTATGGACCCACTCATTTTGAGAGGCGGGGAGGTGCTTCCATGCTACTAGGTATTGAGTTTCCCCGCGATATTTTCTAGAGTCCAGAATTTCCCCTATTTCGAAGTGTTGCTCTCTTTCTACCATGATTGGTGTTGGTGGTGGTGGGATTTTTGGCCGTAAGGGTGACTGTTGTTCTCTTTTCAGCAAACTGCAGTGGAAAATTGGGTGTATTTGCCTAAGATTTTTGAGTAATTCTAATTCTACTGTTACTGGGTTTATGATTCTTTTAATTGGAAAAGGCCCTATATATTTTGGTCCAAGTTTTTTAAACGGTTGTATGGATTTTAAGTATTTTGTAGACAAATACACCATTTCTCCTATAATGAAAGGTGTGGGCTCCACCCTTTTCTTATCTGCTTGTGCTTTGTATGCTTGCCTAGCTTCCTCTAGAGCTTTTCTAACTATTGGCCAGGTGTTTTGTAATTGTTCCATCCATTCTTTCAGTGATGGGATTGCCAGTTCGTTTGGGGTTAGTTCTGGCATGGGGTTGAAACTTTGACTGGTAGCTATTTGAAAAGGAGTGTAACCTGTGCTGGAGTGGACTGCATTATTGTAGGCAACCTCTGCGAAAGGCAACAGGTCCGTCCAATCTGACTGCTGGAAATTAAGAAAACATCTTAAATATTGCTCAAGTACTGCGTTACATTTTTCTGATTGACCATTTCCCTGAGGATGATGGCTAGACGTCAGTCCCTGGGTGGTCCCTAAAAGGGATAGAAATTCCTTCCAAAATGTAGATGTAAATTGCACTCCCCTATCACATACGATGCGTTGGGGTGCCCCATGCAATCTGTAAATATGTTGCACGAAAAGTTTCGCTAAAGCTTTTGCGGTGGGGATCTTTTGGCAAGGAATAAAGTGAACCTGTTTGGAAAATAGGTCCGTGACCGTCCAAATGACAGTATTCCCATTGCTTTCTGGTAATTCCACTATAAAATCCATAGCTATTTCCTTCCATGGGGCTGAGGGATTTGCCACTGTTTGTAACAGTCCTGGCGATTTCCTTTGCAACCTTTTTGCAGTTGCATATTTTGGACAGCTGGCCACGTAACTTTCTATGTCTTTTTTCATGGATCGCCACCAAAATTTCCGTTTAATTAAGTGCAATGTTTTTACAAATCCAAAATGCCCTGCTGATTTTATGTCGTGGCAAAGTTGCATGAATGTGATCCTTTGGATGGTTGGTATATATAACTTCTCCCCCACCCAAGGAAGTCTGTCTTTCATTGTGCACACGTGTTTATTTTTCTGGAACCATTCATCTGTTTCCAAACTTTTCCGGAATTCAATTCCGGTCTGGCTATCCAGCTGTGGTTTTAATTTAACTTGGGCTCTGGTAGTCACTGGTGCTGCCAGTTGTGATTCTCCCATGATCTAAAGACAGTGGCTCGCGTGCTGTTATATTGGGGCATGCGAGATAATGCATCTCCCAGAAAGTTCTTTCCCCCCGGCAAATGCTTGAGTTTAAAATTGAATTGGTGAAAATGCTGGGACCAGCGGGCTTGCTTGGGGTTGAGTTTTCTGGGTGTTTTCAAGGCTTCCAAATTTTTGTGGTCTGTCCACACCTGGAAAGGGATTTTATTGCCTTCAAGGAATTGGCGCCATGTAATGACCAACGTATCCCATATGACTTTTTCTCCCACACGGGCCAGCGCTGTTCCGTTTCAGTGAATTTCCTGGATGTATACACGCAGGGTTGCAATATTCCTTCATCATTTTCTTGTAATAGTACAGCCCCCACTGCCACATCACTTGCATCCATCTGTATTACGAAGGGTTTGTCCATGTCTGGGTGCCTCAGTACTGGTTCGGCAGAAAAAAGCCTCTTTAATCTCTCAAATGCCGCTTGGCATTCCATTGTCCATTTTAGTGGCTGGCTAGGTTTCACTGAGGCTTCTCCCTTCGTTTTTAGTAAGTTTGTGAGGGGCAGGGCTATCTGGGCAAATGAGGGGATGAATTGGCGGTAAAAGTTTGCGAAACCCAGGAAACTTTGCAATTGCTTTCTTGTGCGAGGTGGTGCCCATTCTAATACTGCCCTGACCTTTTCTGGGTCCATTTCAATGCCCTGTGGGGATATGCGGTAACCTAGGTAGTCTATTCTTTCTTGGTTAAATTCGCATTTTGATAATTTGGCATATAGGTGGGTGGCTCGCAGTTTCTTTAAAACCGCTATGACTAGGTTGACATGTTCATCTTTTGATTCGGTGAAGATAAGGATGTCGTCTAAATAAACCAGGACCCCCGTAAATAAGTGCTCCCTTTGTACCTCATTGATTAATTGCATAAATACTGGGGGGCCCCTTGGAAATCCAAATGGCAAAACTTTGAATTTGTAGCACCCCATTGGGCAGTTAAATGCAGTTTTCCATTCATCTCCTTCCCTAATTCTCACGCGGTAATAGGCTTCCCTTAGATCTAGTTTAGTAAATAAAATTTCCTTTCGAGAGGTGTGATAACATGTCTTTCATGAGGAGTAGGGGGTATAGGTTGCTTTCACTGATTGCATTCAGAAGCCGGTAGTCCACGCATAAGCGTAGAGAGCCGTCCTTCTTCTCTCTAAAGAGGACCGGAGCGGCCACCTTAGGTTTGGCTGGTTCAATGAACCCCCTTTCTAGGTTTTTCTTTATAAATCTCTCCATTTCCTCCTTCTCCTTTGGGCTCATGGAGTATAATCTGGGCTTCGGGAGTTTTGCCCCGGGCTTGAATTCTATGGCACAGTCCGTGTGTCGGTGGGGGGGAAGCTCATCCGCCCTCTCCTCGCTGAAAACTTCAGCCAGATCTCTGTATTCCTCTGGTATTTCTGGTAGCCCCTTTTTTTCACCCATGGACGCTATTTCCATTTTTAATTTTGGTAGATCCCCTTGGGGTTTTAAGTCTGTAGGGTCCTCTTTCAGGAAATTGATTTCTTTCATCCTCCAATTTACCCAGGGGTTCCATTTTGTTAACCATTCCAGCCCTAGGATCATCGGGCATTCCATGCCTGGGGTCACTACAAATGTTATGTCTTCCTCATGATTTCCCAGGGATAGGTGGATTGGTAATGTGGCTAGGGTAGCTGGCACCCCCCCTGCTATGGACCCATCTAACTGGCCAAATGAGATTGATTGTTCCAGCCTCCTCACTGGAATGCCCAAATTTCCCACTAGGGTCGGGCTAATTAGGCAGCGGGTGCAGCCAGAGTCTATTAAGGCTTTCACTTTGACAGCTTCAGGCATGGAGGTGGCTAATATAGTCACTGTCTTGAGGATGGGTGGGATGGATCCACTTACCAGTGGTTCACCCTCCGAGCTGTCATCTGGGGCGTCCACCGGCTCTGTGGTGTAGGCTGGGGCTCTTTCCTCATGATGGGCGGAAGTAGGGGATTCCACAGCCTCTATCCCTCTCATGGCAGATTCTTTTGACTTAGCTGGGGACTTCCCGGAATTGCTGGCCGGTGGTCTGTCTGGGTTGTGCTGGGGAGCTTTCGAGCGGCATCCTACAGCCCGATGCCCCTCTCTCCCGCATTTGAAACAGCCCATTGGTTTCTTGGCCATAGCTGATGGCTTCGCTGGTTCGCGCTTCGGTTCAGGCGGTGAGCGGCTCCATTGTTTTCCTCGGTGGTGCCTCTTCGGTAGGTCGATCTCTGCTTCCTCTGCCAGGACGTACCGTTCGTCGAGTTGGTGTGGGTCCCCCCGGGGCAGGCAAGCGTCATATAGGTTGTAATTCAGACCGTCTTTGAAATGGCTAAGGAGGATGTCTTCCGGCCAGTTCAGCTTGCTGGCAATGGTTCGGAATTCTTGCGTATATTCGGGTACTGGCCGTCTGCCTTCCCTCATCGTTTTGATTCTTTCACATGCTTTGCGATCAGCCAGGGGGTCTTCAAATCGCCTTCTCAGAGAGGACATGAAACGGTTGAAGTCATTGAGCTCTGGGGCATTGGAATCATGCAAATTCACCACCCAATCGGCGGCCGGTCCATCCAGAGCAGATTGCACGATCCAGATACGGGCTTTGTCGCTAGGAATGTGTTGCCCATGTCCCTCCATGTAGCCAAGGACTTGGGTTAGGAAAAACCCCAAGTGTGTCAGCTCCCCCTTGAATTTCGTGTCCAGCGGCGGAAGTCTTTGAATGGATCGGTGCCTTCTTCGTTGGTATTGTCTTCCATCCGGATCGCCATCTGCAGGTCGGCGGGGGTTGGGGACTACTGGATCAACGGCTGCAGGTTCTAATTCCCCCTCAGTGTCTCTCCAGTTGCGGTTCCAGGAGTTGGTGCAGCCGTGGGGCTCAGGATTCTCCTCTCCTAGGGAGCTGAGGGTTCTCTTCATCAAGTCGATAGCTTTCTCTAGGATCCAGTTCAAGTGCTGTGCCCAGCTTCCTTCATCTTCGCTTGTGTGCAGGGATCTCTCCATCTCCTGCTTCCATCCTGATTGGTTGGTCCCCTGTCTCAGGGTCACCTTTCTTGATTTCTTTTCCCACTCGCCTTCTTTCCAATGCCCATTGACCACCGAGGCTTGTGGTTACGCATCTCCACCACCTCTTCTCCTGAGGAATCTGACCCTTCAGATCCAGATATTTGGCAGGTTTCCAGTCGGGGCAACGGCTCCCTCTCCGGGGGGCTTTCCCCCTTCCCTGCTTCATCGTCTGACATGGTAAATTTGCAAAGTCCCCCGGCAAGGTTCTTCCTTCCAGGTTGACCAATTTTGCAGATCCTGTCTAATGTAAGGACCCACCTCAATTTACATCTTAAGAAGAACAGAACTCTTGGAACGTTTCTTCCAACAGGAATCTTTATTAAGAAAAACTGACTGAAAGCATGCTAGACAGGATCTGAGGGACCCCATTGACCATTCAATGTTTTAAAGTGTTCCCAGGCAGTCCCACCCCACATTCCTTCCGGTCAATTCAAATTGGCAGATGGCTGGGTGTTAAATCCATCAGAATCCCAAACGTTGCACTCTTTCCCCCCCTTTTCCTTGCTGCCGGTAACAGGAGGCTTCATAGGGAGTGAGATCAAAGGCTGATGGCCGCATTGTTATTGTTAGTACTCCACAGAGGGAATTCACAGAGGATGTTTCTTTGTAGTTGATAGTAGGAATGTCAGTCATAAACACCCGTGTTTACTCCTCCCCCCTTTGTAGTATGACAGAATCCAAAAGAGAGTAAGAATTGGGTTTTCTCAGAGTAGATAGCTAGAAATAAGATATAATTTGATTCTGACATTATATATATATAAAAATATATAATATTATATATATATTAAAATCAGTAAAGTAACAAGGGCGCCTGTGCATACACTTATATAACAGTTATAACAAGCTTGCTCACTCGCTCGTCTTATTAGCACGCTATATGCACATGCCATACTGTAACCGTTATAACTGTTATATAAGTGTATGCACAGGCTCCCTTGTTATTCACCCCTTGCTCGTCAACAGTTTGTTGACGAAAGCTTAGCAATAAAGAAGCCATTTTTTCATATATCCCGGAGCTCATTATTTTACTTTAATGATTTTAATGTCCACACCTGGTGTACACACACACACACACACACACACACACACACACACACACACATACCTATAATAAAGGTAAAAAAGGATATATGCAGTGTTATCTTCATTTTAGATATCAAAAGGGTTTTGCGGCTCCCAGTGTTTTGTTTTCGGTGGGAAACGGGTCCAAGTGGCTCTTTGAGTGTTTTGGGTTGCCTACCCCTGGTCTAGCGCAACATCTGGCAAACCCCCTCCCTCCGTGCTATGTGTGAACTAGAAATGAGAAGGAAAAAATGGCTGCAGCCATGCTCATTCTAAAGTTGACAGTCAGCTCCTCTTCAGAAAGAAAGAGTCTCCTACAGGGGAAACAGAAATCAGGTTAGCCATCCCCTCAGGGCTTGTGAGAGTACTTATCATAAAACTTTTTTATTAACCTATCCACCTTCACATTTGTACATTTCACCCATGTAGCCTCTGAAAGAAGGTAACCTTTCCACAGGACAAGGTATTGCAGTTTTCCCTTGTGCAACCTAGAATCCAGAATATGTTTGATTTCATAATGTGTCTCTCCCTCTACCACTATTGGATCAGGTGGCTCTTTAGGAATAGGTCTTAAAGTGGATTCTGACACAGGTTTTAAAAGACTGCAATGAAACACAGGATGAACTTTCCCCAACAATCGTGGAAGCTTTAACTCCACAGTCACAGGATTTATGATCCTGACAATGGGAAAAGGACCAAGGAATTTCAGACCCAATTTTTGCTGGGCAATTTTAACCATAGATATTTCATTGAAAGATAAACTAATTGTCCAACATGAAAAGGTTTTTGAGTGGAACATCATTTGTCTGCTTGCTTCTTGTAGCTTTAGCCAATGCTTTCTTCACATTCACCCAACCCACCTGGAAAGATGTCACCCATTGGTCCAACGTTTGGGAAGTAGGTGGCTCCTGTGGGAACTCAGGCATGGGCACAAAATCTCTACCCATCACTATTTTCAATGAGGTGAGACCACTACCACTGTGCACAGTATTATTGTAGGCTACCTCTGCAAAAGGTAAAAGGTCAGCCCAATTTGACTGCTGGTAATTTATGTAACATCTGAGATACTGTTCCACCATTGCATTAGCTTTTTCAGCGGCTCCATTAGTATTCGGATAAAAAGCAGATGAAAGCCCCTGGGAGGACCCAATCAGTTTAACAAACTCCCTCCAGAATTTTGCAATAAACTGCACCCCCCTGTCAGAGATAATCTGCTTTGGGGCACCATGGAGCCGGTATATGTGCTTCAAAAACAGTTTGGTTAGTTTCTGGGCAGAGAGAAGTCCCGAGCAAGCAATGAAATGTGCCTGTTTGGAAAATAGATCAATCACAGTCCATATCACAGTGTTTCCCTTGTTCTCAGGTAATTCTACTATAAAGTCCATGGCTATCTCCTCCCAAGGCTGAGAGAGGTCGACCATTTGCTGCAATAAACCTAGCAGTTTCCCAGGATGTTTCTTCATGGTAGCACAAGTGGCACAACTTTTAACATAACTCTCAATGTCTTTTTTCATTTTCTGCCACCAGAATTGCCTCCACACTAGATGCAATGTTTTTAAAAATTCAAAGTGAATCGCTTGCTTAACGTCATGACTCCGTTGCAACACCTGGAGTCTGAGGCTTTTCTGGGAGATATAACTTAGAACCTTTCCAAGCTAATCCCCTCTTAAAGTCAATATAGACCTGTTATCTTTAAACCAGTCATCAGTCTCTAACTTCTCCTTTAGTTCCTTTAACGATCGATCATCAGGACTTGTAGGGGATCTGTGTGTGTGCGATCTGGTTGTTATTTGGGATGCGGATTGCGGCAAAGGAATAATGGAGTTAATTACTTCCTCTCTGTTGCTTTTGAACTGGGGCATTCTAGACAAGGCATCTGCCAGAAAGTTCTTGCCTCCAGGAAAATATTTTAAGGTGAAATTAAAATTGAGCCCATCGAACTTGCTTGGGGGATAATTTACAAGGGGTCTTGAGAGCCTCCAAGTTTTTGTGATCAATCCACACATCAAAGAGTAATTCCCCCCCTCCAAGAAATGACGCCATGTCAGCAATGCCCAACGAACAGCAAAAGCCTCTTTCTCCCAAACCGCCCACCTCCTCTCGGTCTCAGTTAATTTCCGTGAAGTGTAAACGCAAGGTTGTAATTCTCCTCTGTGATTTTTTTGTAACAGAACAGCACCCATGGCCACGTCACTTGCATCAGCTTGAATGATGAATTGTTGTCTGGGGTCAGGGTGTTTAAGGACTGGTTCAGCTGCAAAGAGTCTCTTCAGGTTTTCGAATGCTGCCTGGCATTCTAACAACCATTGCAATGCTGACAAGGTTGGGGTCCCCCCCCCTTTGCCTGTTTTGAATAAATTGATGATAAAAGTTGTCAAACCCTAGAAAACTTTGAAGCTGTTTACGGGTGCATGGGGGTTGCCATTCCAAAACTGCTTTGACTTTGGCAGGATCCATTTCTACTCCCTCATTCGAAATCTGATACCCCAGGTAGTCAATACGTGTCTGGTGAAATTTACATTTTGACAGTTTTGCATACAGTTTGGCTTTCAACAGTTTTCTTAATACATCATGGACTAATCTGATGTGCTCATCCATGGTTTCAGTGTAAATAAGGATGTCATCAAGATGAACTAACTTTGTATAAATGATCATGAAGCACTTGATTTATCAATTGCATAAATACAGCAGGGGCCCCTTGCAGTTCAAAAGGCATCACTTTAAATTGGAAACTCCCCAAAGGGCAATTAAAGGCTGTTTTCCATTCATCCCCCTCCCTAATCCGGATCCGATAATAAGCTTCTCTTAAATCCAGCTTGTTAAAAAATTTCCACTGCCCAGGTGGGTCAACATGTCTTTCATCAGGGGAAGGGGGTATGTATTTTCCATACTGACACCGTTGAGAGAACAGAAATCCACGCACAATCTAAGAGAGACATCTTTCTTTTCCTTGAAAAGCACGGGAGCAGCCACAGGTGATTTGGCTGGCTCAATGAAACCCCTAGCTAAGTTTTTATCAATGTACTCTCTTAGTTCTTTCATCTCTTTGGGTGTCATGGAGTACATCCTTGGTTTGGGAAGCTTGGCGCCAGGCAGAATTTCAATAGCACAGCCCATAGCCCGGAGCGGGGGGAGGACGTCACATTCCTTCTCACTAAAGGCTTCTGCCAAATCTTGGTACTCAGTAGGGACAAGTTGAATACACGGCAACTTTTCGGCTACAGTTTTTAGGATTTCATGGGACTTCCCATTAGTTTTGCAGATGGCCAGTGTCTTTGTTTGATCATAAGTCTCAGGTGGGGAGGGTCCCATCCCTAATCTTAACTTGCACATACCCTCCTCCCACCAGATGTGAGGACGCCATTTGTCAAGCCACGCTAGCCCCACAATTACTGCTTCGGTCATTTCGGGACCACCACAAAATGGATGATTTCCCAATGCCGACCCATTTCTAATCATACGAGTTCGGTTAGGTGTGTGGCAGGATCACCCCCAATGAGAGACCTGTTGGCCTGCTCAAACCCCATAGGACAGACAATAGCTTGGCTTGGATGTCCAGTTTCAATACAGTGGATAGATTTATTAAGCATCGAGAGCACCCCGAGTCTATTAAAATGCTCAAATTCATATGAGCTCCTGTTTTGGGCACTACTATTCTGGCGGGAATGGCAAAAGGGGGAATGGGCCGACTCACCATAGGGTCTTCCTCACCTTCTTCATCGCTGTCATACAGTTGCACCTTGGCTTGGGGCTTGGTTTCGAGCTCAGCGGGAGGGGAGGGTTCGACGTCCGGACCTTGATGCACCCAGTTGGTTCTTTCCCTCCCCCCTCTGGGAGCCCTTCATAGTTTTGGGGCAGCAACTGGCACAGTTCTAGGTTGAGGGTAAGGAGCGGGGCACTCCACAGCTCGATGACCCATCTGACCGCACCAGTAGCACTTGATGGGAGCCCTGGCTGGAGCTTGGGAGATGCTGGTGGCTGCCGAGGCTTGGGGACGTTGGCCATAGAGGCATTTCCCTTGGACACGTGGTGGCTTGACTTCGGTGATATTTGACTTTTTAGGATGATCCAATTCGATGTCTAGCACCACTGCCATACATGAGTGGTAACACTCATGTAACAGATTAGGAAAACCTCGAATGATGCAGGCTTGAAGTAAGTCGTGATCTAGCTCTTGTTTGAAGTAATTGACTAGTGATCGTTCAGGCCACTGCCCCAACTGGTTAGCAACTTTCCTGAATTCACGGAAGTACACCTTTGCAGGGCGACCTCTTTGCCTCAGGCAGTGGATTTCTTTCTCTGCCATCAGGACTCAGGACTCATCTTCAAACTGACCCCTCAGTTGTTCCATGAATAGATTAATGTCATTCAATTCAGGAGCACCCTCATTATGGAGATTGGTCACTCAGTCAGCAGCTTCCCCCTCCAAATTTGCCACCACAGCATTCACCATCATAGCCCCATCCAGGTAGGCATAAGCATAGGGATCCAAATGAGCCCACACCTGATTTAGGAAGAAGGACAGCTTTTCAGGATCCCCATCGAAAGTGGGGTTGATGGGAGGCAGCTTGAATCTTGGCGGGGCCACCTGCACCTGCTGCTGATCCTGGGGACATGGCCAAATCACTCTCCAGACGTCTCTTGGCTGGACTCCAGGACTGGCATCCCGAGGCCATGGCAGCGGGCTTGGCTGGGGTACAGGACTCGGTATCGCAGCCGGTGGGGTGATGGGTGAAGCAGCATGGGCTCCAGCAGGAACTGAAGCAGCATGGGCTCCAGCAGGGCTGGAACTCCGGCGAGGGTGAGGTAGAGATGGATAGTTTTGGGCATTTCTCCCCATAGCACCCACCTCCTGGGCAACAGGAATTGTATCTTCTACCTCCAACCGGCCAAACTTCTCCTTCAGCTGTTTGAGCGAGGGGCTGTGGACTGCTGACTGAAATCTCCATTCTCCAGAGTCATCCCATCCCATTGAGCCCTTTCCTTTCTTTCCATCTGCAGACAAAGAGCCCTGGGATGGCAGCAATAAAAGCTTCTCTCCAGTGGTTACAGGAGTGCTCCTGCACTGAGGGGCAGCCTCAGCTTCGAAGAGGTCCACTAAGGCTGTAGTTCCTTCTTTCTGTACCAGTTTCCCAGGTTGGATCAACCTGGTTTTTGGCCGAGCCCCTGCCAGTGACACCTCCTCGGTGGCTGGAGCACCAGCCTGCACTCCGACAGCCTGAGTCCCAATGCCACTAGCAACAGTTTCAACTTTCTCCTCAATCTTGAGTTTTCACCGGGTCTTTACCGCTCTCCCAAAAGTGAGTGGGTAGGCAGCCAGCATCCCAGGAGATGAAGTTTTTTGAGACTTGGTTTAATGTCAAGGTTCCAACAGACAGAGACAAATAAAGCAGAAATCCAAGGCTTGCAATTCCTCAAAGAACATGTTTATTGATACAAAGTATCGGCACTTCAAAAGTGAAACCAAGTCTGAAGAGATGCATAACAATTCCCCAATACAAAGTTAAAAAATCCCACCCCTAAGGCTATGCAAGCAACTACATTTCTCTATAGAGCTTGTTGGCGGGCTTTTCATGAAATGCCCAGTCCGCAGTTTTGGGAGCAGCCGATGACCTGATGAGATGACCTGAGAGAGAGTCTGAAAGGTAAAGTCTGTTTTGTCTAGTGCAACACCTGGCAATCCCCCTCTTTCAGTGCTATATGTCCACTAGAAATGAGAAGGAAAAAATGGCTGCAGCCATGCAATCAGCTCTTTTAAAATCTAAGATTATAGTATGAATATGTTCTATTGTTTGTATTTGTATTATATTGAATTCCAATATGACATGGTCACTCTCAGCCTGTAATTTCAACTCCCTCTATCACTTTAAGATCAGACAGATGTTCTCTTACCATTTTCTTGCTTATTTTAATTTTTATTTCTAATCTGTCTGTTACTGTCAGAATCCAGTTATATTTCTTTTCTATCTATCTCCTCTAATCTAAAACCAATTCTTTCCTGCATCCTGCCATACTTCCAAGAGGGAGGGGGGATACGCAGAGGGGTTTTATTACTTTCACTTCCTCCATTCACTACAAAGTAACCTTTTGTTTATTCACCTCTACTAACCATTACAATGGAACCATTTGACTCTGAACTGCTCTTCCTTATCGGGAAACTAGAAAAGGGGTGGGGGTGAAAAACACAGACCTCCGGAATCTGGCTTATTTCTTCATCGTCAAAATAAACTCTGAAGAGTTGGTGAATGATCCTGGAGCTGGAGTGATGTTATCACTCCTGGGTTTAACACCTAGAGAATTGCCGGCCTGAATCGGCCGGAAGGAATGTGGGGAGGAGTTTGTTTAGGGACACTTTAAAACATCGATGTATAAGGGAATCCCCCCAGATCCTGTCTATCATGCCTGCTATCGATTTCTTGTAATAAAAGTTCCTGTTGGAAGAGACCGTTTCCAAGAGTTCTGCTTTCTTATGATGTGGATTGAAGTGGGTCCTTACATTAGACAGGATCTGCAGTAATAGTCAACCTGGAAGAGAGAACCTTGCCGGGGGACTTTGCAAAAAATACAATGTCAGACGACGAGGCAGGGAAGGGAGAAAACCCCACAGAGAGGGAGCCTTCCCCCCGAACGAAAACCTGCCAGCTGTCGGGTTCTGAAATGTCATACTCCTCAGGAGAAGAGGTGGTGGAGACGCGTAACCACAAACCTTGGTGGTCAATGGGCATTGGAAAGAAAGGCGAGTGGGAAGAGAGATCGAGAAAGGTGAACCTGAGATGGGGCAGCCACCCACCAGAATGGAAGCAGGAGATGGAGAAATCCCTGCACGTTAGCGAAGAAGAAGGAGGTTGGGCACAACACTCAAACTGGATCCTAGAGAAAGCTATTGACCTGATGAAAAGAACCCTCGGCTCTCTAGCGGAGGAGAATCATGAGCCCCGCGGCCGCACCAGCACCTGGAGCTGCAAATGGAGAGACACTGGGGCGGAATTGGAACCTGTAGCCCCGGGGATGTCCGCTGATCCAGTAGCAACCATTTCATCAAACCCCACTCCCCGCCAACCTGCATATGGAGATGGAAGACAATACCACTGATGGCGAAGGCACCGATCCATTCAAAGACTCCCGCCACTGGACGCAAAATTCAATGGGGAACTGACACGCTTGGGGTTTTTCCTAACCCAAGTCCTCAGCTACATGGAGGAATATGGGTGGCACATCCCTAGTGACAAAGCCCGCATCCGTATCGTGCAATCCACTCTGGATGGACCGGCTGCAGATTGGGTGGTGAATTTGTATGATTCCAATGCCCCAGAGCTCAACGATTTCAACCGTTTCATGTCCTCGCTGAGAAGGCAGTTTGAGGACCCCCTGGCTGATTGCAAAGCCCATGAAAGAATCAAAATGGTGAGGCAGGGCAGATGCCCAGTAGCTGAATATACGCAAGAATTCTGGACCATTGCCAGCAAGCTGAACTGGCCTGAAGACATCCTCCTTAGCCATTTCAAAGATGGCCTAAATTACAACCTTGCCTGCCTCGTGGGGACCCCCACCAACTCGATGAATGGTATGTCCTGGCAGAGGAAGCAGAGATCGACTTACTGAAGAGGCACCGCTGAGGAAAACCATGGGGCTGCTCGCCGCCTGAGCTGATGCATGAGCCAGCGAAGCCACCAGCTACGGCGAAGAAGCCAATGGGCTGCTTCAAATGCAGGAGAGAGGGGCATTGGGCCGTAGAATGCTGCTCAAAAGCCCCTCAGCACACCCCAGACTGATCACTGACCAGGAAGTCCGGGAAGTCCCCAGCCAAGCCAAAAGAACCCGCCATAAGAGCAATAGAGGCTGTGGAGTCCCCAAGCTCTGCCCAACATGGGGAGGGAACTCCAACCTACACCGCTGGGCTGGTGGACACTTCAGGTGACAGTTCGGAGGGCAAACCCCTGGTAAGTGGATCCATCCCACCCATCCTCAAGACAGTGACTATATTAGCCCCCTTCATGCCCGAAGCTGTCAAAGTGAAAGCCTTAATAGACTCTGGCTGCACCCGCTGCCTCATTAGCTCGATGCTAGTGGGAAATCTGGGCATTCCGGTGAGGAGGCTAGAACAACCAATCTCATTTGGCCAGTTAGATGGGTCCATAGCAGGGGGGGAGTGCCAGCTACCCTACCCACATTACCAGTCCATCTATTCCTGGGAAATCATGAGGAAGACATAACGTCTATAGTGACCCCAGGCATGGAATGCCCGATGATCCTAGGGCTGGAATGGTTAAAAAAAATGGAACCCCTGGGTAAATTGGAGGATGGCAGAAATCAATTTCCTGAAGGGGGATCCTACGGACTTAAAACCCCAAGGGGATCTACCAAAATTAAGAACGGAAAAAGCATCCATGGGAGAAGAAAAGGGGCTGCCCGAAATACCAGAGGAATACAGAGATCTTGCTGAAGTTTTCAGTGAGGAGAGGGCGGATGAGCTCCCCCCCCCCACCGGTCCACGGACTGTGCCATAGAATTCAAGCCCAGGGTAAAACTCCCGAAGCCCAGACTATACTCCATGAGCCCAAAGGAGAAGGAGGAAATGGAAAGATTCGTAAAGAAAAACCTAGAAAGGGGGTTCATTGGACCTGCCAAGCCTAAAGTGGCCGCCCCGGTCCTCTTTAGAGAGAAGAAGGATGGCTCCTTATGGTTATGTGTGGACTAGCGCCTATTGAATACAATCAGTGAAAGCAACCTATACCCCCTACCCCTCATGAAGGACATGTTATCACACCTATCGAAAGGAAGAATTTTTACTAAACTAGATCTAAGGGAAGCATTAGAATTAGGGAAGGGGATGAATGGAAAACCGCATTTAATTGCCCAATAAGGTGCTACCAATTCAAAATTTTGCCATTTCGATTACAAGGGGGTCACGCAGTATTTATGCAATTAATCAAAAAAGTACTAAGGGAGAACCTATTTAAGGGGGTCCTGGTTTATTTAGACGACATCCTTATCTTCACTGAATCCAAAGAGGAACATGTCAACCTAGTCAGAGCGGTTTTAAAGAAACTGCGAGCTGCCCACCTATATGCCAAATTATCGAAATGCGAATTCCACCAGGAAAGGATAGACTACCTGGGTTATTGCATATCCCCATAAAATCCATGGCTATTTCCCTCTAGGGGGCTGAGGGATTTGCCACTGTTTGTAACAGTCCGGCCGATTTCCCTTGCAACCTCTTTGCCATTGCACACCTTGGGCAGCTGGCCACGTAACTTTCTATGTCCTTTTTCATGGATGGCCACCAAAATTGCCTTTTAATTAAGTGTAATGTTTTTACAAATCCAAAATGCCCTGCTGATTTTGTGTCATGGCAAAGCTGCATGAATGTGACCCTCTGGGTGGTTGGTATGTATAACCTTTCCCCCACCCAAGGCAGTCCGTCTTCAATTGTGCACACATGTCTATTTTTCTGGAACCATTCATCTGTTTCCAAAGTTTTCCGGAATTCAATTCCGGTTTGGCTACCCAGCTGTGGTTTTAATTTAGTTTGGGTTCTGATAGTTACTGGCACTGCCAATTGTGATTCCACCATAAGTGGTTTAGAATTGGTGGCTCGCGTGCTGTTATATTGGGGCATGCAAGATAGTGCATCTGCCAGGAAGTTCTTTTCCCCCAGCAAGTGCTTGAGCGTAAAATTGAATTGGTGAAAATGTTGGGACCAGCGGGCTTGCTTGGGGTTGAGCTTTCTGGGTGTTTTCAAGGCTTCCAGGTTTTTGTGGTCTGTCCACACCTGAAAAGGGATCTTATTCCCTTCAAGGAATTGGCACCACGTAAGTAATGACCAACGTATCCTGTATGCCTCTTTCTCCCACACAGGCCAGCGCTGTTCCGTTTCGGTGAGTTTCTTGGACGTATACGCGCATGGCTGCAATACCCCTTCATTGTTTTCTTGTAATAGTACAGCCCCCACTGCCACATCACTTGCATCCACCTGTATTACGAAGGGCTTATCCATGTCTGGATGTCTCAGTACTGGTTCGGCAGAAAAGAGTCTCTTTAACCTCTCAAATGCCACTTGGCATTCCATTGTCCATTTTAGTGGCTGGCTAGGTTTCACTGAGGCTTCTCCCTTCATTTTTAGTAAGTTTGTGAGGGGCAGGGCTATCTGGGCAAATGAGGGGATGAATTGGCGATAAAAGTTTGTGAAGCCCAGGAAACTATGCAGCTGCTTTCTTGTGCGAGGTGGTGCCCATTCTAATACTGCTCTGACCTTCCCTGGGTCCATTTCAATGCCCTGTGGGGGCATTGAATTACCAGAAAGCAATGGGAATACTGTCATCTGGACGGTCACGGACTTGTTTTCCAAACAGGTGCACTTTATCCCTTGCCGAAAGATTCCCATCGCAAAAGCTTTAGCGAAACTTTTCGTGCAGCATATTTACAGATTGCATGGGGCACCTCAGCGCATCATATCTGATAGGGGAGTGCAATTTACATCTGCATTTTGGAAGGAATTTTTATCCCTTTTAGGGACCACTCAGGTACTGACATCTAGTCATCATCCTCAGGGGAACGGTCAATCAGAGAAATCTAACTCAGTACTTGAGCAATATTTAAGATGCTTTATTAATTTCCAGCAGTCGGATTGGACGGACCTACTCCCTTTCGCAGAAGTTGCCTACAATAACGCAATCCACTCCAGCATAGGTTACACTCCTTTTCAAATAGCCAATGGTCAAAGTTTCAATCCCATGCCAGAATTAATCCCAAACGAACCAGCAATCCCATCACTGAAAGAGTGGATAGAACAATTACAAAACACCTGGCCAATAGTTAGAAAAGCCTTAGACGAAACTAGGCAAGCATACAAAATACAAGCAGATAAAAATAGGGTTGAACCCACACCATTCATTGTAGGAGAAAAGGTATATTTGTCTACAAAATACTTAAAATCCCTACAACCTTGTAAAAAACCTGGACCAAAATATCTATATATTTTTCCAATTAAAAGAATCATAAACCCAGTAACAGTAGAATTAGAATTACCCAAAAATCTCAGGCAAATACACCCAATCTTTCACTGCAGTCTGCTGAAAAGAGAACAACAGTCACCCTTACGGCCAAAAATCCCCCCCACCACCTCCAATCATTGTGGAAGGAGAACAACACTTCAAAATAAAGAAAATCCTGGACTCTAGAAAATATCATGGGACAATTCAATACCTAGTAGCATGGAAACACCTCCCCTCCTCACAAAATGAGTGGGTTCATAAACATCATGTCAGAGCCCCAAAACTGTTTAAAAAGTTTCATACAGAGTATCCTAACAAGCCAGACTAACTTTTATACCTATTTTGTTTTCTCTACAGGTGGATCTCTCTTATTTTTAAGGGGGGCAGGATGTCAGAATCCAGTTATATTTCTTTTCTATCTATCTCCTCTAATCTAAAACCAATTATTATTCTTTCCTGGATCCTGCCATACTTCCAAGGGGAAGGGGGGATACGCAGAGGGGTTTTATTGCTTTCACTTCCTCCATTCACTACAAAGTAACCTTTTCTTTATTCACCTCTACTAACCATTACAATGGAACCATTTGACTCTTATCCTATGTCCCTCTGAACTTCTCTTCTCTATCGGGAAACTAGAAAAGGGGGGGTGAAAAACACAGACCTCCGGAATCTGGCTTATTTCTCCATCGTCAAAATAAACTCTGAAGAGCTGATGAATGATCGTGGAACCGGAGTGATGTTATCTCTCCTGGCTTTAACACTTAGAGTATTGCCGGCCTGAATCGGCTGGATGGAATGTGGGGAGGAGTTTGCTTAGGGACACTTTAAAACATCGATGTATAAGGGAATCCCCCCAGATCCTGTCTGTCATGCCTGCTATCGATTTCTTGTAATAAAAGTTCCTGTTGGAAGAGACCGTTTCCAAGAGTTCTGCTTTCTTGTGATGTAGATTGAAGTGGGTCCATTTATGATTTTGGTAGGTTGGACTATAGTTTCTTTTTCTGTGAAGACTGATGCAAAGAATGAGTTAAGCAGCTCATTTTTGTGGCATGTGACCTTCTAATTAGACAATAAAACTAGAGCTTGAGAGTTTAGACCAGTTTTAGCCTCTGTTTTAATTAAAGCACTTAAAGGTACTTTATATAATCTTTGCTGCAGGTAATCTCATAACTAATCTGAATCCAATATCCTAACCTTCCTAAGGTTCAATGTTGCTTATATGTTTTAATGTTACTCTTAAAGAAACATTATACCATGAACTAGATGCTGCAGTGGGAGAAACAGAATGCCTGCAAATTAAACTATATTTAAAACTAACTGAACAGGACCCTCAAACTAGCTCCAAAATGTTTTTTTCTAGCAGCCTTTTAGGGGAAAAAATCATGTTTTTCAAGTTCAGCAGAATTTAATCTCCCACTTTGATTGCTGATTAAAACAAAGAAATGAACATGAAGTTTGATTGAATTCATGATCCGGGTAACCAAAAAAGTAATATTATACAGATGTGTTATACACCGATTCCACATTCCAGCCTGTGAACCTGATCCCAAGGCCTGGTCCACAATATATATATCTTTGTTTATGTGCAAACAGCTTTGTAGGTGCTTTATATTAGGAAATTAGTTATATAAAAGCAAATGTTTCATGCTTTAGGTACAGGTGATTGCTTACATGAAAAGAGCATGGTTACGGATGGAGCCTGGGTTGCTGTGTATGAGTCATCACCTTGGAATTATTTTTCTGTACCTTTTCGTTCCTGATACCAAGACCTGATCTTTTTGTTCTGGAAAGGTATAAAAGGTGGAAGACATCTTTCCTGGTTGTTGCCTTCATCTCTCTACCAGCCACAAAGAGAGATGGGGTCACCCAACTCTATTTTGATAAAAAATAAAAGTTGTTTGCTTGCTGAAACCTCGGCTCAGGAGTTTCTTTGGCTCTTTTAAATTCCTGAGTAATGCTGGGACAATTGTGAGGCTAAGTGGAAAACCTTACAACCTGGTGCCTAACGTGGTGGAAGCCACAACGACTCTCCCCCCACATCCGGAGACCCCTGTTAAGGTCCCGGCGAGCCTTCAATTCTCAGCAGGACAAAACCGACAGCGACTGAAGCGTGAGTCTTAAAGCGCTCCTAGGTGTTTGACCTGGAAGACTCCTGTGCTTCATCTGCGGCGGTGGGATCCGTGTCTGAGGAACCTGAACGCCCGAATTCAATGAGGTTTTATGCTTCTCTACTGACGGGAAAAATTGCAAGAGGCGCCTTGGTGAGTAAAAGAAAAAAAAAGCTTTGGTAATCCTGGAATAAGGCAGGAGGTTGATCTCTCCGACTAGTCCTCTATAGATAAGCATAAAAAAATAAATGAATAAATGTAAGAAAAGAAGAAGCCGAGAAACTGTCTTCTAATACAGGTTAGAGGGTCAAAACCCTCTCTGATAACAACAAACAAAAAGGCCTTATTTAAAAATAAATGGTTTGCCTGGAGAAAGTATGAAATGAAATATTTGTATGTGAAATTGTTTGTGCAAGCAGTTAGAATGGAAGTGAATGAGTTAATTTGCTGATATGTAAATGTGTGTGTGTTAGCTCTCAAACCCCCCCACCCCCCCTCCCAGGCTGTGAAAGAAACAGTAAACTGCAGATTTTATTGTTGTAAAAGTAAATGGAAAAGCAATAGCAAGTGTTTGCATCAGAAGAGTGTGAGAGAGTTTATGGAAAATGTATGTGGAGGAGAGAAAACTATTTTTTTAGTGATGAGATTTTTGTAAAATTTCTTTTTCCCCCCTCCTGTCTCTTTCTTTTTTTCGCTGGCTGTGTTACTTTAAGAGTGAGAGAGACAGAAAGAAGAGGGGGGGCTGCTCGTTTTAACTATTTTTTCCCTCTGCTTAGAATTCTGGTTTGAGAAAGGTGGGGTGGATGTGAAATTTAATGCCCACTCTTGCAGTTTCACCTTGCATTTTTTTTACTCGAAAGAGGAGACAGTAATTGTTGGACAATTATTTTTTTTGAAATTTTTGAGTTTAAATTGTTTAGTTAGAGTTAGACCTATATATCCATCAACCAAAAGAAATGACTCTGAATTGTTTTGCTTAGATTTGTAAATGTTTTACCTATTTAATGGAAATTTGTTTCCATCTGAATGGAATCTGATTAAATTGGAATTTGACTAACTTTATATTAAAGCCAATACTAGAGTTTGATATAAAACTATTTCAGTAACTCAGAATATCTCATTAAGCTTGTTTATCTTTTTGTGGAGTTGTTTTTTGTTGTTTTATTTTTTATGTTTTTATGTCTGTGTGCAGGACACATTGATAGAAAATAATATCTAAGAGAATTGAAGGAATTGTAATTCAATTCTTGTTTAAAACAAAGAAGGACAACTTAGGATTATAAATAGCTATGCTGTTTTGATTAAAGATTTGTATGCAAAATTGTTAGAAAAAGAGCCTAATGTTAACAAGCTCAAGCAGAGTTTGGTGAGCACTCCTTTGTTGGCTCTTCACTAGGTAATTTGTTTGTAAATATGGACAAAGGAATGGCTTGGAGGAGGTTTTGACCCAGAAGTGGGGGGAAAGAGGCAGCCAGTGGCATTTTTGCCTAAAATTGACATTTGGGGACATCTTAGTGGTTAGCATTTCATATCAAGTGTGGGCAATATTAAATCAGAAAGCCGAAAGGAGGTACACACTTGTTCATAGCAAAGTAGTTGGGGGGGAAAAGAGACATAATGAGGATGTGATAGTAGATGGGGAGGAGAAAATGTGAGTAGAGGCTGGAAGAATTTCCCTCCCTTAGTCAGCACAAACCTGTGGATTTTATGCCTTACGGCAGGCTCTGAGGTTGTTAATAAGAGAGAAGCAGAATATATACACTGACTCCAAGTATGTTTATGGAGTTTTGAATACTTTTGGAGAAGAGAAATGAAGAGGATTGGTTAATAGTAAAGGGAAAGAGTTGGCTCATGTAAAGTTGATAGAAGATGTACTTATGGAAGAAGAAAAGAAAGAAGTTAGGCCAGAGTGGCAGAAGGGAAGGGAAGGAATGGATAATAGAAGGAAAAAGCAGGAAAGTTGCTTTTAAGTTGGTTTGCACAGACTTGTGAATTGCATGCATTAAAATTGTTGGAAGCAGGGAGACTGCCATTAACGGGGTCAGCTCAAACGTGTGAATTGTATGCCTTAACACAAGCCTTAGAATGTTGAAGGAACAAGAATGTACTATAGAAATATGGAAAGAGAGAAAAATGGGAAGTAGAAGAAAGTGGGAGGTGGATGTTGCAAGATGGGAGATGGATGTTGAAAAGAAAGAAAGGAAAGAAAGGGGGGAAAAGCAATAGCTAGGACACAGAAGCAGCCATTGAAGGGGGGTCGCAAGGGATGATTGATACTTTTCTAAAACAGGATGGTTGTATTTATACTTTAGTTAAACAAATCTGTGATAAATACAAGTAAATAAAAAGCTTTACAACATTTAGCGGTGAGGCCATTTCAATATAGGCCTCAATTGGAAAGCTATCTTTGTCCCCTTGAAATGATGTAAGGATGTAACTGACTGAAGGCATGCTAGACAGGATCTGAGGGGGTCCCCCCCTACCATTCAATGTTTTAAACTGTTCCCAGGCAGCCCCACTCCACATTCCTTCCGGTTGATTCAAATTGGCAGATGGTTGGGTGTTAAGTCCATCAGATCCCAGGCGTTGCAATCTTCCCCCCCTTTTCCCTCGCTGCCAGTAAAAGGAGACTTCATAGGGAGTGAGATTAAAGGCTGATGGCCACATCGTTATGGTTAGTACTCTCGAAGGGAATCCACAGAGGTTGTGGATAGAGGAAATGCCAGTCATAAACACCCGTGTTTACTCCCCTAGTATGACAGAATCCAGAAGAGAGTAAGAATTGGTTTTTCTCAGAGTAGGTAGCTAGAAATAAAATATAATTGGATTCTGACATATGGGAGGCTTTTGTTACATGAAGGTTCAAGAATGTCAATGAAGAAGAGAAGAAAGCTACTCAATATTTGCATAAATTGGTGCAGGTTTTGTCTTCTATCTCAGTACAGGGCCCAATACTTTAAGGAACAAATGGGAGTTGTGTTTATAACAAGACTACGTATTCCACTTGCAAAGGGGCAACAGGGTCACTTGTTATGCTCCTGTCAATACAGTACAGTTTTACCAACAACTTTAAATCTGGACATATGGAGGGACATACAGACATTACCTTTTGGGGAAGAATCATGCAAGATTTATGGACAAGTGCCAGACTTTTTTTTGATGCATGAAAAGCTATTGACTATAATCAAGCTAAATGGACTAAGTGTGGAGACAGGCCTACTCATTAAACGCCAAATATGTTTGCACATCCTACCCAACCTGGCACATTCAAAGGATTCCTGCAACCCGGTGTGCTTCAAGATAACCAGACCAACGGATTTTTCAGCATCATTTGAACTCGCTATCAATTGAACCAGATACAAATTATGGGTTCAAGTTGATTTTCATGAACTGGAAACCACAAGTGAGATTCCCTCAGTATCAAAGACTCTTTTTTATTTATTTTTTTAATTATTGATCTGGCCCAAAAGAATTGTTTCATTTTTAAATGTGAAGCTTGACAGAATTTCACTTCTTATTTTAATTTGACTTGGAAAGAAAAGGGCCGTCCAATCAAATGGGCCCTCTATTTCATCATTGTGGCCCTAAATTGTATTATTAGACCCCAATCCGACATTACATATAAGGAATATGTCAAATAAGTCATTGACAGAATGCAAAAGTTGGCTCATGTCCCTGTCCAGACATGAACAGGAGCACTGGATGTTGGAGGATGGTTTTGGGGAATGTTTGATAATTGGAAAAGGATATTGTTCATTGTAGTTTTGGCCTTAGGAGGATTGTTGTGTTTATCATGCCTTATCCCGCTTGTTCAGAGGATTGTTAGATCCACTATATCCGGACCAACTTTTGCTGCTTTGTAGGTGCTTTATATTGGGGAAATTAGTTATATAAAAGCAAATGTTTCATGCTTTAGGTACAGGTGATTGCTTACATGAAAAGAGCATGGTTACGGATGGAGCCTGGGTTGCTGTGTATGAGTCATCATCTTGGAATTATTTTTCTGTACCTTTTCGTTCCTTATACCAAGACCTGATCTTTTTGTTCTGGAAAAGTATAAAAGGTGGAAGACATCTTTCCTGGTTGTTGCCTTCATCTCTCTACCAGCCACGAAGAGAGATGGGGTCACCCAACTCTATTTTGATAAAAATAAAGGTTGTTTGCTTGCTGAAACCTTGGCTCAGGAGTTTCTTTAGCTCTTTTAAATTCCTGAGTAATGCTGGGACAATTGTGAGGCTAAGTGGAAAACCTTACACCTGGTTGGGGCTGGAGGGGCTGTGATCCTTTCAGAAGTATGGCTGTTGAGTGTGGTACCACCTGTGACCCTAGGACAATGAGGTAGAGTGGCTAATGCCCCTGACAGGTCCTTCCCCAAAAAGAACTGGATATGAGACTCTGCTGATGAGTACCATGATTCAGACAGGATATTTTACATATATTTGATTGGATTCAGTTTTCATCTTCCTCCAGTAATGCTCTAGGTATATCTTCTGATGCTTCATCTCCCGGAGTTCCTCAGAGGATCAATAATGCACAGGGAAAGTCCACAAAGGTTCAATCTGATCTAAGGCTATTGGAAGACTAGAAATACACTTTATTGAGATAGGCTATAATAACAGAATCTTGAAAATCTGATTGTGCTGTACCTCTTTATTATACTCCAATGAACTAGGGAGCCACTTTTGAATATTATCTTGATTCCTAAGATTTGAAGAATCTTTCATCCCTCTTTGCCTAGGTAAAGGTTTTTTTCATATTTTGTCAAGGTCACCTTTCTCTTTACACATTGTCACTTAGATTCTGTGTCTCTCCTGCTTGGTCAGTACTTCTCAGGATTATAAGGACCGACTTCAATCCACGTTTTAAGAAAGCAGAACTCTTGGAAATGGTCTCTTCCAACAGGAACTTTTATTAAAAGAAACTGATAGCAGGCATGATAGACAGGATCTGAGGGATTCCCTTACAATTCGATGTTTTAAATTGTCCCTAAGCAGCCCCCCACCCTGCAGTTCTTCCGGGCGATTCAAACCAGCAGATTTCTACGTGTTAACTCCAGGAGAGATAACATCCATCCGGCTCTGTTGGCACGATCATTTAACATCTCCTCACACAGATCCCAGATGCTGCATCTTTCTTCCCCCCCCCCTTTCTCTCGCTGGCCGGTAAAGAGGAGAAGTTCAGAGGGGCATAGGATGAAAGGCAAATGGCTACATTGTTATGGTTAGCAGATCTGAAACGAATCAACAAAAGGTTACTTTGTAGTGAATAGAGGAAGTGAAAGTAATAAAAACCCCATGCATACCCCCCTCCCCCTTAGTAGTATGACAGGATCCAGGAGAGAGTAAAATTGGTTTTATATCAGATAGAAATGAAATATAACTGGATCCTGACATCCTGCCCCCCTTAAAAATAAGAGAGATCCACCTGTAAAGAAAACAAAACAGGTATAAAAGTTAGTCTGGCTTGTTAGGATACTCTGTATGAAACTTCTTTAATAGCTTCGGGACTCTGACATAACGTTTATGGACCCACTCGTTTTGTGAGGGGAGGTGTTTCCATGCTACTAGGTATTGAGTTGTCCCGTGATATCTCCTAGAGTCTAGGATTTCCTTTATTTCAAAGTGTTGTTCTCCTTCCACCATGATAGAGGTGGTGGGAGGGAATTTTTGGCCGTAAGGGTGACTGTTGTTCTCTTTTCAGCAGACTGCAGTGAAAAATTGGGTGTATTTGCCTGAGATTTTTGGGTAATTCTAATTCTACTGTTACTGGGTTTATGATTCTTTTAATTGGAAAAGGTCCTATATATTTTGGTCCAAGTTTTTTACAAGGTTGTAGGGATTTTAAATATTTTGTAGACAAATATACCATTTCTCCTATAATGAATGGTGTGGGTTCAACTCTTTTTTTATCTGCTTGTGCTTTGTATGCTTGCCTAGGTTCATCTAAGGCTTTTCTAACTATTGGCCAGGTGTTTTGTAATTGTTCTATCCATTCTTTTAGTGATGGGATTGCCGGTTTGTTTGGGATTAGTTCTGGCATGGGGTTGAAACTTTGACCATTGGCTATTTGAAAAGGAGTGTAACCTGTGCTGGAGTGGACTGTATTATTGTAGGCAACTTCTGCGAAAGGGAATAGGTCTGTCCAATTCGACTGCTGGAAATCAATAAAGCATCTTAAATATTGCTCAAGTACTGAGTTAGGTTTCTCTGATTGACCGTTCCCTTGAGGATGATGACTAGATGTCAGTCCCTGAGTGGTCCCTAAAAGGGATAAAAATTCCTTCCAAAATGCAGACGTAAATTGCACTCCCCTATCAGATATGATGTGTTGGGGTGCCCCATGCAATCTATAAATATGCTGCATGAAAAGTTTCACTAAGGCTTTTGCGGAGGGAATCTTTTGGCAAGGGATAAAGTGCACCTGTTTGGAAAACAAGTCCGTGACCGTCCAGATGACAGTATTCCCATTGCTTTCTGGTAATTCCACTATAAAATCCATGGCTATTTCCCTCCAGGGGGCTGAGGGATTTGCAACTGTTTGTAACAGTCGGGCGATTTCCCTTGCAACCTCTTTGCAGTTGCGCACGTTGGGCAGCTGTTGTGATTCTGCCATAAGTGGTTTAGAATCGGTGGCTCGCGTGCTGTTATATTGGGGCATGCAAGATAGTGCATCTGCCAGGAAGGTCTTTCCCCACGGCAAGTGCTTGAGCGTAAAGTTGAATTGGTGAAAATGTTGGGACCAGCGGGCTTGCTTAGGGTTGAGCTTCCTGGGTGTTTTCAAGGCTTCCAGGTTTTTGTGGTCTGTCCACACCTGAAAAGGAATCTTATTCCCTTCCAGGAATTGGCGCCACATAAGTAATGACCAACGTATCCCGTATGCCTCTTTCTCCCACACGGGCCAGCGCTGTTCCGTTTCGATGAGTTTCTTGGACGTATACGTGCAGGGTTGCAAAACCCCTTCATTGTTTTCTTGTAATAGTACAGCCCCCATTGCCACATCACTTGCATCCGCCTGCATTACGAAGGGCTTATCCATGTCTGGATGCCTCAGTACTGGTTCGGCAGAAAAGAGTCTCTTTAATCTCTCAAATGCCACTTGGCATTCCATTGTCCATTTTAGTGGCTGGCTAGGTTTCACTGAGGCTTCTCCCTTCATTTTTAGTAAGTTTGTGAGGGGCAGGGTTATCTGGGCAAATGAGGGAATGAATTGGCGGTAAAGGTTTGTGAAGCCCAGGAAACTTTGCAGCTGCTTTCTTGTGCGAGGTGGTGTCCATTCTAATACTGCTCTGACCTTCTCTGGGTTCATTTCAATGCCCTGTGGGGATATGCAATAACCCAGATAGTCTATTCTTTCCTGGTGGAATTCGCATTTCGATAATTTGGCATATATGTGGGCAGCTCGCAGGGTCTTTGAAACCACTCTGACTAGGTTGACATGTTCCTCTTTGGATTCGGTGAAGATAAGGATGTCATCTAAATAAACCAGGACCCCCTTAAATAGGTGCTCCCTTAGTACCTCATTGATTAATTGCATAAATACTGCGGGATCTTGTAATCCAAATGGCAAAACTTTGAATTGGTAGCACCCCATTGGGCAATTAAATGTGGTTTTCCATTCATCCCCTTCCTTAATTCTAACACGGTAATACGCTTCCCTTAGATCTAGTTTAGTAAAAATTCTTCCTTTCGATAGGTGTGATAACATGTCCTTCATGAGGGGTAGGGGGTATAGGTTGCTTTCACTGATTGCATTCAATAGGCGGTAGTCTACGCATAAGCATAAAGAGCCATCCTTCTCTCTAAAGAGGACCGGGGCGGCCACTTTAGGCTTGGCAGGTTTGATGAACCCCCTTTCTAGGTTTTTCTTTATGAATCTTTCCATCTCCTCTTTTGGGCTCATGGAGCTCTGGGGGAGCTCATCCGCCATCTCCTCACTGAAAACTTCAGCAAGATCTGGTATTTCGGGCAGCCCCTTTTCTTCTCCCATGGATGCTTTTTCCGTTCTTAATTTTGGTAGATCCCCTTGGGGTTTTAAGCCCCTAGGGTCCCCCTTCAGGAAATTGATTTCTGCCGTCCTCCAATTTACTTAGGGGTTCCTTTTTTTAAACCATTCCAGCCCTAGGATCATCAGGCATTCCATGCCTGGGGTCACTACGAACGTTATGTCTTCCTCATGGTTTCCCAGGGATAGGTGGACTGGTAAAGTGGCTAGGGTAGCTGGCACCCCCCCTGCTATGGACCCATCTAACTGGCCAAATGAGATTGGTTGTTCTAGCTTCCTCACCGGAATGCCCAGATTCCCCATTAGCATCGGGCTAATGAAGCAGCGGGTGCAGCCAGAGTCTATTAAGGCTTTCACCTTGACAGCTTCAGGCATGGAGGGAATTAATATAGTCACTGTCTTGAGGATGGATGCGATGGATCCACTTATCAGGGGTTCGCCCTCCGAGCTGTTGTATTTGGCGTCCACCGGCCCTGCGGTGTAGGCTGGAGTTGGGGATTCCACAGCCTCTATCGCTCTATCGCTCTCATGGTGAGTTTTTTTGGCTTAGCTGGGGACTTCCCAGATTTACTGGCCGGTGATCTGTCTGGGTTGTGCTGGGTGGCTTTTGAGCGGCATTCTACAGCCTGATGCCCCTCTCTCCCACATTTGAAACAGCCCATTGGCTTCCTGGTCATAGCCGGTGGCTTCGCTGGCTCGCGCGTCGGCTCAGGCGGCGAGCGGCCCCATGGTTTTCCTCGGCGGTGCCTCTTCAGTAGGTCAATCTCTGCTTCCTCTGCCAGGACGTACCACTCGTCGAGTTGGTGTGGGTCCCCCCGGGGCAGGCAAGCGTCATACAGGTTGTAATTTAGGCCGTCTTTGAAATGGCTAAGGAAGATGTCTTCCGGCCAGTTCAGCTTGCTGGCAATGGCCCGGAATTCTTTCTTATATTCGGCCTTTCCTCACCATTTTGATTCTTTCACGGGCTTTGTGATCAGCCAGGGGGTCCTCAACTCGCCTTCTCAGAGAGGACATGAAACGGTTGAAGTCGTTGAGCTCTGGGGCATCGGAATCATGCAAATTCACCATCCAATCTGTGGCCGGTCCGTCCAGGGCGTACTGCATGATACGGATACGGACTTTGTCACTAGGGATGTGCCGCCCGTATTCCTCCATGTAGCTGAGGACATGGGTTAGGAAAAACCCCAAGCGTGTCGGCTCCCCCTTGAATTTTGCGTCCAACGGCAGGAGTCTTTGAATGGATCAGTGCCTTCGCCGTCGGTGGTATTGTCTTCCATCCGGATCGCCATCTGCAGGTCGGCGGGGAGTGGGGGCTGCTGAAGTGGTCGCTACTGGATCAGTAGACGTCCCCAGGACTGCAGGTTCCAATTCCCCCTCAGTGTCCCTCCAGCTGCAGCTCCAGGTGCTGGTGTGGCCGCGGGGCTCAGAATTCACCTCCCCTAGGGAGCCAAGGGTTCTTTTCATCAGGTCGATAGCTTTCTCTAGGATCCAGTTCGAGTGCTGTGCCCAACTTCCTTCCTCTTCGCTCACGTGCAGGGATTTCTCCATCTCCTGCTTCCATTCTGGTTGGTTGGCTCCCCGTCTCAGGGTCACCTTTCTTGATCTCTTTTCCCACTCGCCTTTCTTTCCAACGCCCATTGACCACCGAGGTTTGTGGTTACACGTCTCCACCACCTCTTCTCCTGAGGAGTATGACGTTTCAGATCCCGACAGCTGGCAGGTTTCCCCCCCCCCTTTCTCTCGCTGGCCAGTAAGGAGGAGGAGTTCAGAGGGGCATAGGATGAAACGCAAATGGCTACATTGTTATGGTTAGCAGATCCAAAGCGAATCAACAAAAGGTTACTTTGTAGTGAATAGAGGAAGTGAAAGTAATAAAACCCCCATGCATACCCCCCTCCTCCTTAGTAGTATGACAGGATCCAGGAGAGAGTAAAATTGGTTTTATATCAGAGAAGATAGATAGAAATGAAATATAACTGGATTCTGACAGATTATCTCTTTTTCAGCTGGTATTTCTTCACTTTTCCAATGCTGTCCAAATAAATTCTCGCTGCTGTTAATACATGTAACATTAAATACACACATTCTTTCTCATATTTTTCTGAGATTATACCTAAAAGAAATAATTCTGGCTTAAAATCTACATCTTTTCTTAACATTTTCTCTAACCACCTACTGTATGTATTTTTGACCAATTTGTTTTTGCTTTGGGACATGTCCACCAAAGATGATAATATGTGCCTAGTTTTTGCCTACATTTCCAACAATTGTTAGACATATTTTTAAACATTTTTGCTAACCTCACAGGTGGTTAGTTTTTGCTAACCTCACAGGTGGTTAGTTTTTGCTAACCTCACAGGTGGTTATAGGGAACTGCCATTGTTATTTTATAGTTATTTTCCCAAAGATTTTGCGATCTTTCCAACTGTACATTGTGCCCAAAAGTTTTTGCCCATGTTATCATTGTTTCTTTGACTTGTTCATCTTCCATCTTTAAACTTAACAAAAAGTTATACAGTTTCTTAATTAATTTTTCATCTGATATCAATAGTATCTGGTCAAACACTGTCTGGTCTTTATAAAAAACATATATATTAGCATCTTTCTCATATCTCATTTGTATTTGCAGATGTGGCCACCATGATAAATCATGGTGTTCTTCCAACTCTTGTTTAGATTTTAATTTCCCTTCAATATTCAAAATGTCTTTATAGGTCACAATTTTCTCATACTTAATTAAGTTTCGGTGAACAAAGGCTTCCATTGTTGAAAGCCATCCTGGTATTTTCATATAGATTTTCGCTTTTATCTTTTCCCATTCTAAAAGAAGTGCATTTCTTACATAGTGGTTTTGGAAGTATTTATGAATTTTATTCTTCCCATACCATAAGAAAGCATGCCATCCAAGTTGTAAATCATATCCTTTTATGTCTAAGAGTTATCCATTCCTTTAGCCATGTTAATAGAGCTGCTTCATAATATAAAGCCGTGGTGGTGAACCTATGGCACGCGTGCCACAGGCGGCATGCAGAGCCCTCTCTGTGGGCACGCACGCTGTCGCCCCAGTCCTAGGCCTTCAGTCCCGTCCATGAGCAACCTGCATCAAAATCTCCCCGGGCAAGTGGCTTTTTAAGCTGGGTTTTATAAAACCTTTTCACTTTAGGCCTCTGCCGCTGTGTGCAAAAAAAAAAGTTCAATCAATCAATCAATTTCAACTTCTCACAGGAAAAAAAAAGATCTTGCAAAGTTGGAATTGATTGATTGAACTTTATTTTTAGTCCCACACAGTGCTGGAGGAAGTGATGGGGGACCACGTCGGAGCTGGAAAGAAGGTGCTGCATGGGGGTGCAGGAGAGTGGCGGAAGCAGGGCACTCTGTGCGAGGGTTGGGTCAGGGTGGCGGGAGCATGGCACTCCAGGTGAGGGGTGGGTTGGAGCGGTGGGTCGGGGCAGCTGGAGCAGGGCACTCCATGCAAGGGTTGGGTCAGGGCAGTGGGAGCAGGGCGCTCCATGTGAGGATTGGGTCGGGGCGGTGGAAGCAGGGCGGTCTATGTGAGGGTTGGGTCTGGGCAGTGGGAGCAGGGTGCTCCGTGCAAGAGTTGGGCCGGAGCGGTGGGAGCAAGGCACTCTGGGTGAGGGGTGGGTCAGAGCGGCAGGTCAGAGCAGTGGGAGCTGGGCGCTCTGTGCAAGGGGTGGGTTGGGGCGGTGGGAGTAGGGCACTCTGGGTAATGGGTGGGTTGGAGCGGCGGGAGCAGGGCACCCCATGTGGGGGGTGGGGCGGCGGGAGCAGGGTTCTCTGTGCAAGGGGTGGGTCAGAGCGGCAGCGGCAATAGAGTGCTCCATCGGGGGGGAAGTAGTGACTGGTGGTGGGGTGCTTCTCACTGTGTTTTTTTTCCTGGACCTTTAAACCTTTTTTAAAAACACAAGAGTTGTATGTATCATGGAAAAGCCAACCCATGGCTGAATGGAATACAACGGCCTCCTTGAACTTATCATCTTACCCCACATCAGAGCAAAGCCTTTCCCGCTAGCAATAACTAAGATGGGTGTTCCCTGTTTTAAAGTAACAACCCCACAAAAACCCCATCCTTCCCCCCGAAAACACGACCTGTGCACCTCTGAAGCCGACGCTTAATCAGAAGGTTGCCCAGGCCCCGCTCCAAGGTGAGCGGCCTAGGCTTCGCCACACCCAGAGCTTCGGGACTGGATGAGAGCTGCCTTTTAAATGAAGGCAGGGGGAGGGGAGGGTGAAATTCTTTGGACCATAGCTTTTCTCATACTCATGTTCCCTCCGTTTTTAATCCCATGAAGGTGTTTGGTTATTTTATTAAGCCATTAGTGGTAGCCTTCATAGCTCTGTTAACATCATGGTCTGTTTAATAATTTTACACAATTGGCTCCCATCCCCTCACTCCCCCCCATCACTTCTGCTGAGGTACATCTTGGTTCATGTTTATCCTGCCTTTATAAATAACTCAAGCCTAATACTCTTTCCTTGACCTATTTTCCCCACAGCAATGACAACCCTATGAGATGAGTTCGGTTGTGAGGGAATGACTGACCTAAAGTCGCTCAGAGTGACTGACCTAAAGTTCATGCCTAAAGCGGGACTAGAACTCGCAATCTCCCTGTTTCTATCCTAGTGCTTAACCAACAACCCAAATTGTCTTTCATGTTGTCTCCTTGTGGTTCCCTTGTTGAAATTTGAGCAATGGAAGTGTTTTTTTTATTATTCTTCTGAACAGATCAGCTTAAAAGAGAAGAACTCTTGATTGTGAGATCATTTTAATCTTTCCATTTAGGATTATTGTAATTTGTGTGAGTTGGAAGTACTGTAGCATTTACCTTCTTCCATCCTTAGCAACACTGAAATGGCTTTTTGGTTGGAGAGCTGGTCACCACTGGTCATCTCAGCCCCCTTGAGGTCTTGCTCTTGGCCCGTGGGTGGAGTGCATTCCCCTCACACACCTCAGTACCTACCGCAGCCACCAGCCACTCATGCAGGTCCATTAGGCCACCACCCAGAGCTGCAGGCGTCATGGCCGCCCAGGCCCAGCAGAGATGGGGGGAGACACGCAAGCCTAACTGGGACTGGGGAGCCATGGCGCCAATGGAAATCCGGCTTTCCCCACTTGGGATGGCTTGCTGGGCATGGGCGTGCTCTACCACCTCTACTCGAGCTTACTAGCAGGCTGTTTCACCTCCTTTGTGCTGGGCGGGCCAGGGCTCCAGGCAGTGGTGGTAGCCTAGTGGACCTGCACAAGCTGCTGGTGGCAGCGGTCCGAGGCAGGGCTAAGGTGCATTGGGTGTGCGAGGGGAACAGGCTCCACATGCGGGCCAAGGGCAAGATCTGCGAGGAGGCCAAGGAGATGACCAGCAGCAACCTGCTCTCCAACCGTAAGCAAAAACAGATGGGACGGAGTAGGCGCATCCGGCAGTCTGCATCACGCGCTTCCCCCCTCCCCTACTCTGCCTGCTGCTGGAGGGCTGGCCCGGTATTTGCAGCAGGCTGAGGAGCCTCAGAGTGCACCAGTTGAGGGGCCTCCAGGCTGTGGCTGCTGATGGACACTATTGGCCCCCATGCGCTCGCTGTGTGCAGGGGCTGATGGTGTCAGGCAGCAGCTGCCCTGGCCCCTGCCTTGCCTTGCTTTGCCCTGCGGCAATGGCAGCCCTGCCCTGCCCCTGCCTCACCTCACATCACCCCACAGGACGAGCCTCCTGCCCACTGTCCCACCCATCATAGACCCCCTGGACCTCCCCCAACCCTGTCCGGCCCCCACAGGCATCCCTCCCCACAGGCAATATCAAGGTGGCCATGCCCACCCAGTCTGCCATGACCATTGCAGCCATGCCCATCCAGTAGCCACGCCCACCCAGTGGGCCATGCACACCCGGCACCAGACGATAAATAAGTGGGGTTTGGATTGCAGTTTGGGCACTTGGTCTCTAAAAGTTTCGCCATCACTGATATAAAGCCCAGTCAGGCAACCCAAATCATCCATTTTCTTTCGCTTCTTGTAACATTTTAAATCTCTTTTTTTGTATAGATTTTATTAGTTTTTATAGGGTTAGAGGTAAGGTAGGGTCGGGATTAGGGTTGGGGTTGGGGTTGGGGTTGGGGTTAGGGTTGGGGTTTTTCCAAATAACATTTTCAATATTTAGCAAACAGCATAATGTCTGGAGTTTCCAGTGACATTGCTGCAAGATGGGCACTGGGGAATGAATCTCCCTTCCCCAAGCCCGATTTCTGCCAGCTGGGGAGTCAAAAGGACTGAAAGTCGCCCTTGTAGAGGCAACTGGCCAAAGGATGAAACTTTGCAGATCGCGGGCCAGCGGTAGCTGGCCTGTTTGATCCAAAAGGAGCCCTTGAGACCAACAGGAAGAAAGGCTGACTGCACCCATGCGGTCTGCCAGAGGCAGCTGATCGTCAGAGACAACGAATTTCAAAATGGAAGGCAAACAGCCGATTTGGGTGAGACTACTTTCCCTATCTCTCTACAAGTGGAAATACCGGTTCTAGGAAGCAGCATTCAACTGCATAATCCCTCAGCTTCAGGGAGGGGGGATTTTTCTTTTTTTTACCCCTCCCTCTTGAACTATAAGCGATGGTTTAAGCTTTGAGAAAATTAAAACTGACTTATAACAATATTGTGAAGATGACTGAGGCATAAAAGAAGGATAATTGGGGAAACTTTCGGTTTTATAAATCTTTTTTTTGTTGTTGTTTATTTCTTGTTTGGGAGCCATTGGATCTGTAACTTTTTAAACTTTCCCAAAGTATGGTGGGAATGGACACCCAATGACATCTAGTGGCAAAACTGAGAACTACAGCAGTTTTTGCTTTGTCTCTCTTGTCATTATCTTATTGAGTTGAGTTGGAGTAAAACTTGGCTGTATGCCCAGACATTGCTTATAGTTTGGTGTCCTTGGATTTTAAAGTCCTGAAGAGTATGGCTGGAATAGAAAGACTCTTTTTGGATTGCCATGTTTTACAGGATGGATTATAATTATAAGTAACATTTTCAATCTAATTCTAGCTTTTTTCCCTTGCCAAATAAATTTCAAAATCAATGTAACTCATCAAAGAATTTTTTCTCTATTTTTATAGGTATTGTTTGGAATAGAAAAAGTAGTTTTGGTAGGACATGGCGGCTGAGTTAATCGAAAATTCAATGACATACAAGCATCTTTAGTACAAGTCTCAAATTACCACATTAAATATTTCCTCTCTTTTCCCCTTAGTATTTACTGTCTCATGTTTAAACTAATATAATTCTTGTTATATCAATTAAATAAGAATAACATTCTTACATTTATCAATAATTTTTAGCTTATACATATCCTGGTTATTTTAACATTCAGTCTTTATAGACAATCAATGTGCTAATTAGTTTTTCCCAATTTTTAGTTTCCCATTAATATTTAAATTTAACATTTAATATTTATAATTTCCAAGTTTTAAGTAACCAAAGTTCCCTTTATCACAATTCATCACAAGGTCTAATATTCAGGATACACGTCTTATCTATTTGAATATATTCTATTTCTCACCATCTTACATCATCTAATTAATAATACAATGTAACATTCTTATTTTCTATTAATTTCCAAATGTCTTAAATTTAGTAACCAAAATTTCTCTTATTTCAACATCAAATACTTCCTTTCTTTTTCTCTTAATGTCTACTATCTCATATTTAAGCTAGTACAGTTCTTATTATATCAGCTAAGTAAAAACATGTTTATTACATTTATCAGTAGATTTTTAGCTTATATATATCTTAATTACTTTTACATTCAACCTTTATAAACAAATCAATATTCAAATTTAACTTTTGATATTTATACTTCCAAGTTTTAAATGACCAAAGTTTTCTTTATTTCAGTTCATAACAAAATCTAGTATTCGAAGTACACATCTTATCTATTTGAGTATATTCTATTTTAATCCTCACTAATAAGTCAAAGTATCAACAACCTAAGATATGCAGATGATACCACTCTAATGGCAGAAAGTGAAGAGGAACTAAAGAGCCTCTTAATGCTGGTGAAGAAGGAGAGTGCAAAAGTTGGCTTGAAACTCAACATTAAGAAAACCAAGATCATGGCATCTGGCCCTCTCAATTCCTGGCAAATAGATGGGGAAGAAATGGAGGTAGTGACAGATTTTATCTTCCTGGGCTCCAAGATCACCAAAGATGGGGACTGCAGCCAAGAAATTAAAAGACGCTTGCTCCTGGGGAGGAAAGCTATAGCAAATCTAGACAGCATAATAAAAAGCAGAGACATCACCCTGCCAACAAAAGTACGTATAGTCAAGGCCATGGTTTTCCCAGTTGCAATGTATGGCTGTGAAAGTTGGACCATAAGAAAGGCTGAGCGCCAAAGAATTGAGGCCTTTGAACTATGGTGCTGGAGAAGACTCCTGCGAGTCCCATGGACGGCAAGGTGATCAAACTGGTCAGTCCTAGAGGAGATCAACCCTGACTGCTCTTTAGAAGGCCAGATCCTAAAGTTGAAACTCAAGTACTTTGGCCACCTAATGAGAAGGAAGGACTCACTGGAGAAGAGCCTAATGCTGGGAAAGATTGAGGGCAATAGAAGAAGGGGACGACAGAGAATGAGGTGGCTGGATGGAGTCACTGAAGCAGTAGGCGTGAGCTTAAATGGACTCCAGAAGATGGTAGAGGACAGGAAGGCCTGGAGGAACATTGTCCATGGGGTCCTTCCCTCTTTGTCCCTTCCTTTCTTCCCTCCCTCCCTCTCATTGTCCTTCCCCTCCTTCCTTCCTTCTTTGTCCCTTCCTTCCTTCCCTCCCTCCCTCTCATTGTCCTTTCCTTCCTTCCTTCCTTCCTTCCTTCCTTCCTTCCTTCCTTCCTTCCTTCCTTCCTTCCTTCCCTTTGCCCCTTCCTTCCTTCCCTTCCTCCCTCTCATTGTCCTTTCCTTCCTTCCTTCCTTCCTTGTCCCTTCCTTTCTTCCCTCCCTCCCTTCCATTGTCCTTCGCTACACCGTCCAGATCCCAGCCTGGTTTTGGCAGGCAGCGGTGCATTCTCACCACACGGAGCGGCCGGTGAGGTGAACCGGCGACATCACGGCCCTGCCTGTGCATGCACAGAGGCAGAGGAGAGCGCATGTGCCTCAGCCTCTGCCCGTGCGCAGGCAGGGCCAGGATGTCACTGGTTCACCTTGCCAGCCGCTCCGTGTGGTGAGAATGCGCCAGGTTCTGTGTGTGCAGCTACAGCTGAGCTGCCCGGCGCTTGGCAGCCGCTCGGCAGCCGCTCGGCGTGCCCAGTGCTCGGAGGCCGCTCGGCGTGCCCGGCGCTCGGAGGCCGCTCGGTGTGCCTGGCGCTCGGAAGCCGCTTGGCATGCCCGCTGCTCAGAGGCCACTCGGCGCGCCCGGCGCTCGGCAGCCGCTCGGCAGCCGCTCGGCAGCCGCTCGGCAGCCGCTCGGCAGCCGCTCGGCGTGCCCGCCCCTCGGAGGCCACTCGGCGCGCCCGCCCCTCGGAGGCCGTTCAGCGCGCCCACCCCTCGGAGGCCGCTCGGCGCGCCCGCCCCTCGGAAGCTGCCTGCCGCGCAGAAGCTTCCCCTTCACTCCGGCAAGATGGGCAGGGGCGCGAATCGGCGTGTGCTCAGGAGTGCCAATTCCGTGCCCCTGCCCAGCTCGCTCGCTTGCTGGCACCCACAATCTGCCTGGCCTCCCCTCTGCCTGCTTTGCGCAGCTCCTCCTGGGCCCCCCGCGCCCGCTGTTAACCCTCCCACCACCATGCAGGGTAAGGTTGGCACCCCCGCCCAGATGCCCTCGCCTCCCCCAAGCATTTTTTTACCCACCTGCTTTCAGCTGCACTCCCTTTCTCCTTTTGCTTTTCTGCCTTCATTTGCTTCTCTGCGTTCGCCACGTGCTTGTGGGTAAAAAAAAAAAGTTCCATGAAACTAACTTCTCGCGAGAAGTTAGAAAGTCTCATGGAACTTTTTTTTTTTGTCTCACAAACACATGAAGGCCGAGAAGGACAGGAGAAAGGGAATGCTGCTGAAAACAGGTGAGTAAAAAAAACCGCTTGGGGGAGGTGAGGGCATCTGGTTGGGGGCAGGGGGGCAGGCAATGCATCACGCAGCTCCGGCAGAATCTCCCCTGAAGACTTCCTGAGGCTGCCTGCCACCCCGAAGGCCGCCGCCAATCAGCTGGAGCTGCGCGCTTTGATCCTGGGCTCTCAGTAGGACCCAGGCAATGTGCAGTTCCAGCTGACTTTGCCACAAGCCTCTGTGGTGCTGCTGCCACTGCACCTCATCCACTTTTACACTTTTTTTTTACATTTTTTTTTTCAAAAAAATTTTTTATTTTTATTTTTAAAAAAAAATTTTACATTTTTTTTTCAACCCATCCTACACGTACCACCAGCCATGTGCTCGCGTACCACTGGTACTCAGTGACATTCTCTGATTGTAAAGCTTTTAACCTAATACACTACTAAGAGAATATGGATGAAGATCAGGAACAGATTCTCTCTATGCTGAAAGCAATTCACCAAACTATTCTTACAGCTACTGATGAAATAAGAGGTTGTAGAAAAGAACGGGATGTCAACCCAGATATATGATCTCAAACTTTGATTACAACTAAAAGATCAACTACACAGAATATAACAGAAAAAGTGGAACAATTAAATATTATGGCAGAGGATTCAACTGATCAACAAATACAGTCAATGGAAAACCCAGAAAAGGGACTGACAATATGGAAAAGGGAAAATATTTTCTACATAAATCAGAAGAAACCTGAGGATCAAGAAGAACAACAGACTGAAGAGAAGACAAACAGTTTAAGACAACTACATCAAGATGGAAAAAATAGAGAGACGATTTGTTAGTCGTCTCAAAAAAATGGCGATCTGATGGTTTTTTCTACATCAAACAACATACATAACAACACGGGAGATTTATTTGATGACTCAAAAGCATGGACATGGAAGACGATTTGGCAAAGAAAGAAAGCTAGAATAAGACTGAAGAAAATTTGGGTTTTGACTTACTAGTGAGAATTAAAACAGAATATTCTCATATAGATAAGATGTGTACTTTGAATATTATAAATTGTTATGAGTTGAGTTAAAGGATACTTTGGTCATTTAAGACTTAGAAATATAAACATTAATAGTTAAATTTGAATATTGACTTACTTATAAAGGTTAAATGTAAAGGCAATTAAAATATATATAAACTAAAAATTTATTGATGAATGCAACAAATATGTATTTACTTAGTGGTAATAATAATAATTAGTAGCTTAAATATGAAATAGTAGATATTGAGGGGGGAAAGGAAGTATTAAATGTTGAAATAAGAGAAATTTTGGTTATTAAATTTAAGATATTTTGAAATTACTAGAAAATAAGAATATTATATTGTATTATTAATCAGTTGATGTAAGATCATGGGATGAATTGTGATAAAGGGAATTTGGGTTATTTAAAACTTGGAAACTATAAATATTAAACGTTAAATTTAAATATTAATGGGAAACTAAAAATTGGGGAAAACCTATCAGGACATTGATTGTCTAAAAAGATTGAATGTTAAAATGACTAAGATATGACTTCCGGTTTGTCACGCGGCCGCCATGGATGGCTGGGAGACTTGCTCTCTCTCCCCCATTCAGTTTTGCATCGCTGGAGGGCCCTGAAAAGGGCCAAAAGTTGCCCCAAAGAGGTGACCAGCAAGGAGGGGTGCTTTCTGGATCGCGGGAGAGCAGCAACTCTCCTGTAAGAGCTGGCAATCCCTCCAAACTGGCGGACGAAAGGACCAGCCATAAAAACATGGCTCGTCCCTAGGCTGCTAACAGCCGAAGTCACATTAACATCTGGCAACTTCAAAGCAGCATGGACAGCACTGGGTGAGGTCTACCTCTCTTACATCCTAATTACTTAATTACCTGCAGAAGCTGTAAAGTACTTTCCCCCCTGTGGTGAGGGAAGGGGGATTCTAGCCCTCCCTCCAGAAACAGCTGCTATCAACCACTCAGGAGTTTAAAACGTTGGAAAAATACTGGGATCCTAATTGGAATTCTATTTCCTAAAATTGGTGGATTATAAAATTTGTAACTTTCTACTCTCTGATTTTTACTCTAATTACTATTGAAGATTTGGGGTTTTTTCCCCTTAAAATAGGGGGGGGACCTGAAAAGATCCAATTAACTTTGAGATGTAACCTGTTATTCTTTAAGAGAGACTTGTTGACAGCTTTGAAAATAGATAAGATATAAAGTAACCTTGAAACACTATCTGCAAGAAACCCAGCTCAGCTCCTCACTTGGTGGACTTTCTGACTGTAAGGTTTTTTTTAGTTTAATATACTACAATGGAAGAAGAACAGGAATGGATTTCTTCTACAGAGGAAGAACAGGAACAAATTCTTTGTATGTTAAAAGCAATTATCCAAACTCTACGTATAAGTCTGGATATGCAAACTCAAATTATGACTTCAAACAAAGAATCATCTATACAGAATTCTATAGAGAAAGTGAAACAACCAAATGCTATGACAGAAGACTTAGATACCCAACAAATACAGACAATGGAAAACAAAAAAAGAAACTGATAATAGAGAACAAGGAAAGGACTTTTCTTATAAACCAGAAGGAATTTGAAGATAGAAAAGAAAAACAGATGAAAGAGAAGATAAATACTTTGGGACAACTGCATCAAACTGGAAAAACAAAGAGATGGCCTGTTAAATCAGCTAGTCCTCTTAAGAAAACATCAACTGGATGCTCTTATCGACATCAAACAATAGCCACAATAATACAAGGAGATCTTTTTGATGATTTAAAAGCAAAGATACGAAAAATGATCTGGCAGAAAAAAAAGCTAGAATAAGATTGAAAAAGACTGGGGTTTTGATCTACACATGAGATCTAAAATAGAATATATCTAAACGGATAGAATATGTATTCTGAACACAAGATATTGTAATGATTTGAGATAAAGAAAATTTTGGTCATATAAAATCTAGAAATATAAATATTGAAATAAGAATACTATACTGTTTCATTAGTTTGTTAAGATAGATGGTAGAATTTATATATATTAGATTGTATGAGGAATTGTGATAAAGGAATCGTGTTTAATTAAAAATTTGGAAAAAATAAATATTAAACGTTAAATTAAAATATTAAGGAAAAATTAACTATCAGGTCACTGATTGGCTAAAAGTTTGAATGTTTACAAATAACTAAGATTTGAATTTAAGATATTGTTATGAGTTGAGACAAAGGTTAAGTAAAACTTAGAAGTATAAATACTAATAATTAAATTTGTATATGGGTTTGTGGTACAAATGCTGGTGGTTTGTTTTTATTTTTTTATTATTATCTTTTCTTTTTCTGGACAGGAAGAAAGGAAGGAAGTAGAAGGAAGAAAAGAAAAAAATTATTAGCCCCAAATATGAGATAGGAGACTTAGAAATTGGGATCATTTAAAATCTGGAAATGATAAAGATTAAACGTTAAACTTAAATATCAATGGGAAATTAAAGTTAAGAAAAACTTACTAGGTTATTGTCTAAAAGATGGAATGCCAAATTAATTAAGATATGTATAGACTGAAGACTATTGATGAATACTAGAAAGGTATTTTTTGTTTGATTGATAGAATAAGAAATGTATTGGTTCGAATATGACAGTAGATATTATGGGGGAAAGAGGGAATTAGTTGTTGTAATACTTTGAGATTTGTACTGATGATATTCAAATGTAATGGAATTACTGTGCTCAGCCGCCACACTACTTTTCAAATATGTAAATGTAATATTGGAAAATTAATAAAAAACTTGAAAAATAAATAAATAAATAAAATGACTAAGATATGTATAAACTAAAAATTATTGATAAATGTAAGAAAGTTATTTTTATTAAATTGATATAATAAGAATTGTATTAATTTAAATGTGAGACAGTAAATACCAAGGGGAAAAGAGAGGAAATATTTAATGTAATAGTTTGTGATCTGTACTAAAGAAATTTGTATATTATTGAATTATGAACCAACTCAGCCGCCACGTTGCTTTTCAAATATTTAAATATAAAACTGGAAAATCAATAAAATTTTCTTTAAAAAAAAACTCCACTGGATAGTCAGTCACCGCTGTTTTTAGAGGGTGGGATAGAATTTCCCTTCCCTCTCTCCACAGGGGGGAAAATACTTTGGGCAGCTTATACAGGTGGAAAAAATAATTAGGATTGAAGAGAGGTTCAGATCTCACCCAGTCTCATCTGCACTGCTTTATAGGTGCCTGGTGGTAAGTTTGACTTTGGCTGTCTGCAGCCTAGTGATGGGCCATATTTCTATGGCCGGTCTTTCGTCCGCCGGTTTGGAGGGCTGCCCCGGATCGAGCAGAAGGGCTACTGCCCTCCCGTGATCAAGCGGGGATCCTCTCCTTGTGTCACCCCTACAGGGCGACTTTCAACCCTTTCCAGGGTCCCCCAGCGATGCGAAATCGGACGTGGAAGATGGAGCTCGCCTTCCAGCATCTGCGGCGTCCGCGGAAGCAAACCGGAAGTCTCAAAAATATTATACTTTTTATCTATCTTATAGTATCTAGATATAACATCCTTTTTAATCAGTTTATATTTCACTTATATTAATAAAAGTTACATCAACCTGCTATTTTAACATTTCATATATTAAAGCATACTATATTACTTAAATCTCTTATCCTTCTTGTTATAAGGCCCCTTTATGTTCAAAATTCTCTATTCTTTTAGCCATATTCAATGTTTATTCATGTAATAAACCATCTGGTAGGGCAAGTCAAATCTCTTGTATTTGTCTCTGGTCTTCTTTTGCCGAGTAATTTTCCAAGTTGAAGTAATCCGCTTACCAGGCAGTTCCTGTATTTTTACAAATGTTGTTGGGAATGCAAAAGATGAAGTAAGTAAGATGAATACTTTCTGTCTCCCAAACTTTGATGGTTCTCCTGATGATTCTATAGTCCATTCCATTTTTCTTGTTGTATCAGAACCTTGTAGATTTTTTCCTGTTTGTGTCAAATTGTAATTCTTTTCCTTTGTTATTTCATCAATTTGATCATACTCTTCTAATCTGTAGTCTGCTATCTGATTTATTTGTTCATTTGTTGATATTTCCTGGGTGTTTTTTAATTGAAGATTTAGATTGGAAATATGCTTATTTAAATCATCAAAGTTGTTTCAAATTTCCTCGTAGTTTGAGTCCATTGTCATTTGTATTTGTCCTAACATTATGTATATTTCCTCCTGAAAAGTATTTATCTTGCCTTGAAGTATTGCTTCTGGAGGCCCTTGATTTTCCAGGTTAAGTCCTTCAGGAGAAAATATTGACTGTGGCATCCTGTCATTTTGTGATATGTATGTGATATCCATGTTGTTTCTCCCCTTCAAATAATCTTTCATCAATGTTTTAATTCAAAAGTCAATTTATCAGTCAGTCAAAATTACAATTCAGTGTGTTAAGCCACTTTAAATCCTTCCTGTAGATTCTCCTCTAAAAGATTAACCAAAAAGTCAAGGTTTTTCTTTTCCATAAACAGTTCTTAGATTTAAGCAACAGTCCAGGTGTTTTTTTTCTTTCAGACACTTTTTAATCTTATAGCTGGCTCTTCCTTTGTTCCCAGCTGTCTTCAAGGTTACTTGCAATTCAAAGGAACAGCTTTTTCTTTGTTTCTAGGCATTCTGCCAATTTCTGAGTCCTTATTGTTAGTGTTCTATTCTCTGATTCTCCACTAGATATCAGCAGTTATTTCTTTTTTCAGTTTTTTTTCAATCAAAAAGTTATTTTTATTATATATTTTTATAATTCCATCAAAATTCTTTAGGGTATAATCTTGACAGTTTTTTAGTTCCTAGATTTATCCAGACTGTAGTATTTTAAATCAAATTTTAATATATCTCTTTCCTCCTTTAATATTAATTCCCCGCTTCTGTCTGTAAGGTAATAGGGATATAATCCCCTCCCTTCACTTCTGGAGGTTTTCTTGCTTTGGGGATCTTTTCAAGGATTCAATTAGTAAATAGAAGAAAGAAGATCAGTATTCTCACCAATTCCAAGCACGCTGTTCACTGATGTTCAGGTTCGTGCTCTGGGACTTCGGCTGCAAGTAGCTTGGGCTAGATGCTGATCTCACACTAGCCTTTCTCCTGTTGAGTTTGGAGGGCTTACCCTGGGTCAAACGAAGTGATTGCCATCGCTTCATGCTCAACGGGGCACCCCTCCTTCACGGTCACCTCTTCAAGGCGACTTTGGACCCATCAAGGGTCCCCCTGGCAGGATGAAACTAGCCGTGGGGAGCGGAAGTCTACTCTCGTGTGGCCATGCGCTATGGGCGCAAAACCGGAAGTCCCAGAATCATTCTTAAGTTGTTCTTTATTTGTCTCTTTGGTAAAAATCCATTTTGATCTGGATGGATAAATTTAATCAAAAATCTCTTCAGTCTTTCTGCTATTATTGAAGCAAAAAATTTATAATCTACGTTTAAGAAAGATATTGGTCTATAGTTCTTTATCTGAGTCAGGTCGGAGTCATCTTTTGGTATTAAAGTAATGTTCGCTTCTGTCCAAGTATTTGGTAATTTAGCCTCTAATAATACCTCATTACACACTTCTTTCATTGGTAAGCTTAGTGTATCTTATAAGCATTTGTAGAACTCTGCAGGTAGTCCATCTGGAGCCGGAGCCTTATTGTTTTTTGTCTTTTTATTGCCTCCATCATCATTGACAAGCAAAACTTTTCATGGTATTTGCAGTGTTAGCATTTTGGTTTTCTTCTCATTCTTTTTAAATTTCTCTTCTGTTTAAAATTTGGCTCCTTAGAGCTCCTTACCTAAAAATGTTATCTCATCTCTGCAATTTTTAGTTTTTACAATTGCTTTCAGATTTTTTTCCATAATACAGTTGGTTCAGGGTCTTCCCCTGAAATTGTTACCCAATAACAATCCATATTTTGATCTTGCTTAAAAACATATTAATCTCATAAAAGTTTCCTACAACATTTCTATTAAATCAGGTTAATATACATCAGAGGTCCCCAACCTTTTGGGCACCAGGGAGAAAGGTTTTTCTGTGGACCGGAGAGTGCTTGGTTTTGTGTGCTGCCTGTATCCCATGATTAGGGCTTTTTGATTGTTTGTGTGGACCAATTGCTGGCATGCCATGGCCCGGAACTGGTCCACAGACTGGGGGTTGGGGACCCCTGATATACATGATGCAGACTTTAAAATGGCCAGCTTCTTTTTCTGAGATATTTCTGTGATCAGTAGGTAAGGCACTGTCACAAAGTGAAATAAATCTTATCCCTTACCTGTTTCTGTTTAAAGCAAGATATTATTGTAACCAATCCTGTTTTTAATCTTAAGCAAACTATTTTTGACTGACTAAGTAAACAAAAAAGGATAATAACTAAGAGGCGGTGTATTAGCATTTGGGAACTTGTGCCTTCCTTGCTTCTTACTAAATGTTTCCGCTTCACAGCTGTGTTATGTTTGAAATAATGAAGCCCTGACACCATGCTCCTGTCTTCTCCCAAAGGTGGCCTGACAATTACATCAACTCACCAAAAGGCTGGCTTTAACCTTAATTGGTTAAATTAAATAATTGATTCAGTGCTACAATTCACAGAGGATGATAAATGTGACATTCAATAAACATTATTGAATTGGGGTCCTACCTGAGGGAAGCAACATTGCAGAATAACTAGCAAATGACAGAGCTCCTTTTATGCCAGAAAAGCACAAAAGTGGGAACAAAGTAGGTGTGGAACTAGAAGGGAAGCAACAGGAAAGACAACTGGAGATACCAATGAAAAACACAGAATGGAAAAAAGTTGTTCTTTACCCTCAACAATGGGGCAAGAAAGACCCAGAAGAAGAGGAACTGGAAGAATGCTTTGTTCAATAATGGATTTTTTTCTGGTATGGTATAAAATGTGTATCACTTTGTTGGAAGTCAGCACGCACCCACCCTCCTAGAGAAGGAAATATTTTGGGGAATATTAAAAAGCAGAATATTATATTTCCCAAAGGAATACAGTAATGAAGAAAGAAAATCTTAAAAGACAGAAATCAGCCCCCAGAAATCAGCCCCAGCCCCTCTCTCCCAGGCAGAGGCCAGCTCTGTAGAAATGTAGATTTGATAATCCTATTCAGAAAGGTTGGGGCCAGGAAGCTTGGAGCTGATGACATTAGAAAGACAAAGACCCCTAAAATTTATATAACCCATCCAAACTCTAAAGACATGACCTTTAGGACATAATAGGATTACCAATACCAAAAAGGACACATTCAAAAGCTCAGGTCAAAGTTCATGCCACAGGAACAGGAAATAACCTCAAACATAAAAGCCCAAGAAGGTATAAAACCCACCATTCCCAGGCTTCTGGTTGCGGTGCAGGCGGTCGCACGAAGAGACTGCTCTCTTCACCGGCTGGTTTCCCTCCGCCGGTAGACCCTCGATAGGGTCGAAAGTCACCCTGGAGGGGCGACCACCGTTGAGGCCCCTCGTCAGACTGCAGAAGGGCGGCAACTCCTTCCGCGGTTCGAGCCAGCTCCTTAGGGCCAACGGAGAAAAGATCGGCCAGTAAAATGGCCGATCACTTAGTCGCACCAGCCGAAAGCCAGAAGAACAGCTAAGCGTTAAGAACCACCGTGGAGGATCTGGGTGAGACCTTTCCTTCCCTCCTTTTTCCCTAACTACTCTCCTGTAAAAAGCTTTTGAATTACTTCCCTGTTTTAAGAGAGCGGCGTCCGCTTACTTGGGAAAAAGAGCCCTACAAAAGAAATAAATACCTAATTATATTGACTATTTGATTTTTGAGATACCTAGGGGTCCTGAAAAAAAAATCCCTATTATAGAACATTCTTATTATTTTACTTATTATGTTGGAGATATTTGCCTTCTATTTTCCTAACGAGAAAAAAACTTATTAATTTGGGGGGGGGGAAGGGATCTTACAGTCTACTGAGGACATCTTGTGGCGAAAATTGTTACTGCAACTGTTTTTCATTTTGGTGCTTGATTTGACCTTCAAGTGAAAGGGGAAAAGATAAAGGACCTGAAACAGCTGGGTGGTGAATTTGTTTACTAGTGTGGAAGTGGATATCTGTTGTTTTTAGTAAATATAGCCCCCACTAAAGGATTAAAAGTATTCCACCACTGAAATGGAGGAATCTTACCCACAGCTTGACTATGAGCTTATATTGGAAAAAATTCTGGAAGCTACAGAGTATATGAAATCTTGGAGAAAGATTAAAGAGAAAATTTCAGAACCACAAATTGAATTTCAAACCTCAATGGATCATTCTATAGGCCAAGGAACAATAGAGGAGGCACAGATTAGCCCTAAAGAGGTCTCTACGCAACAAGATACACAACTTAAAGAGAATTACGCCACAAGTCAAGAAACAACTGAAAAGGAGTTAACTAACACAGAAGAAGAGATTACACAACCTAATGCACAATTTATGGAGAACTTTGATGATCAAAGAATGACTTTAACTTTAAGATATTTGCAGTATCAAAAACAACAGAAATTGACATTCAGACATGTTTTACTGAAAACTTCAAAAATGTGGATAATCTAGTAACTACAACATGGAATAAAATTGACTACATCATCCAGATGATACTGGAAGAAGAGGAAGAGAATTTTGACCAGACAGAAGTGTCGATAAATACTCTTATGCAAATACTGAGATTTGACGATACAGAAGCTTTATTATGGAAAGCGGTTTGGCACAGAAAGAAAGCCAGAGTTAGATTTAAAAATGTGATTTAAAATTTTACTTAATGGGTTAAAAAGGCATTAGAGATCTGGATTGATTTAATAACCAATGGAGTATGTGAATTTAGTAAGAAAATGTTTTTCATAATAATAATAATAATAATAATAATAATAATAATAATAATAATAATAATAATAAAGTTGGAAGGGACCTTGGAGGTCATCGAGTCCAACCCCCTGCTCAGGCAGGAAACCCTATACCATTTCAGACAAATGGCTGTCCAGTCTCTTCTTAAAAACTTCCAGTGTTGGAGCATTCACCGCTTCTGGAGGCAGGTTGTTCCACTGGTTAATTGTTCTAACTGTCAGGAAGTTTCTCCTCAGTTCCAGGTTGCTTCTCTTCCTTGACTAGTTTCCATCCATTACTTCTTGTCCTGCCCTCAGGCGCCTTGGAGAATAGCTTGACTCCCTCTTCTTTGTGGCAGCCCCTGAGATATTGGAATACTGCTATCATGTCACCCCTAGTCCTTCTTTCATTAAACTAGACATACCCAATTCCAGCAACGTTCTTGATATGCTTTAGCCTCCAGTCCCCTAATCATTGTTGTTCTCTGCACTCTTTCTAGAGTCTCAACATCTTTTTTACATCGTGGTGACCAAAACTGGATGCAGTATTCAAGTGTGGCCTTACCAAGGCATTGTAAAGTGGTATTAATACTTCACATGATCTTGATTCTATCCCTCTGTTAATGCAGCCCAGCGCTGTGTTGGCTTTTTTGGCAGCTGCAGCACACTGCTGGCTCATATTTAAGTGATTGTCCACTAGGACTCCGAGATCCCTCTCACAGTACTACTATTGAGCAAGGTACCCCCTATACTATACTGTACATTTGGTTTTTCTTGCCTAAATGTAGAACCTTACTTTTTTCACCATTGAATTTCATTTTGTTAGATAGCGCCCAATCTTCAAGTCTGTCCAGGTCCTCCTGTATCTTAAGCCTGTCTTCTGGAGTGTTGGCTATTCCTGCCAGCTTGGTGTCATCCGCAAATTTGATGAGTTCCCCATCTATCCCCTCGTCCAAATCGTTGATGAAGATGTTGAAGAGCACTGGCCCCAGGACAGAGCCCATAATGTGTTTGTCTACATGATAATTGTTTGGAGGGGATTTGAACTTTACTTAATGGGTTAAAAAGATTCTTTATGGATGTAGATTGAATAATAGAATTTATATTCAAAATAAAGTAGAAATGTGCTTTTTGAGTAATATTTTTATTTTAGGCAGGATAATTATTTGGTAATGGAAGGAGGATAAGAGAGATTATGATGAGAGAAGAAATGGTATCAATAAGATTAAGAAATAGAATATATGGGGGAAATATAAGAATGTTACTGTTGGAATAATATATACATTTCAGATATATCTATTACATTAGATTAAAAAAAAAAGAGAGAGAAACGAGGGATACCCGAAGTGTTAATACTGGAATATGGTAATTATAAATTGGTAAAGCTCAAAAACAGGAGTTGGTTTTTAATAGATGAAATAATATTGATGAATGTTTTGATTGATTGAATTTCATTTAGGATTGTATTAAATTTGAATATGTTTTTTTAAAAACTGATTTTTTAAAACTGATTTTTTAAAATTAATTTTATAATTAATAATAAATGAGAAAACATTTCTCAGACTGGAATTTAGGTTACAGTTTCCTTGAATTGCTTATTAGAGAGGTGCCTCAGTTGGAAAGGGTTACTATTAGAACAGAGGGCCTTTTCTTGCCTCCCCATCAGTAGAAAGAGACCTGTGGAATGGGATGGGGATAGTAACGAATACAGCTTGATGGTAATTTATTATTCCTTATAATTATAAATCCAACATTCCTCTACTTCATGCCAACATTCTCTCTAATGCAATAGGAGATTAAGGTTCTTTAGTCAAATTAAGTCTGTATGTGTGTGTTTGTGTGCACACGCATGCACATATGTGTGCAATAGCATTTCTAAACACAGTGGAATTGGTTGAGATTAGAGGATAGAAGAAATATAGAATATAATATGAAAAAGTTAAAATAGGTGATATTATAGGTAGTCATCAACATACTGTACAGCCACTCATTTAGCAACCATTCAAGGTTATAACAGCACTGAAAAAAGTGACTTATGACCAGTACTCATACTTAGGACTTTCACAGCATCCCCACAGTCACATGATCAAAAATCAGGTGCTGGGACTTCCGGTTTGACGTCGTAGCGACAAGGACACAGGAAGGCAAGGCTCTACTTTCTGCACCCAATTTCACCCCGTTGGGGGCCCTAAAAGGGCCTAAAATTGCCCAAGAGAGGCAATGAAGAAGGAGGGGTGCTTCATCAATCATGGAGAGACAGCGGTCAATCTGTTTGATCTGAGGAAAACCCTTCAAACCGGCAGAGGAAGACTGGCTGCGTTCCTGTGGCCAGCCTCCAGTTACTAACAACAAAGCACTAATTAGCAGAGCGTAAACAGCGTGTTTTGAACTGGGTGAGAATATTGATCCTTTCTTTACTATTTTACAACTGGATTTCCTGGAAAAGGCTCCCAAGAATCTAAAAACCTCCGAACATGAGAAGGAAGGGGATTGCAGCCTCACCCTTCCAGAGGAAGGGAAGCGGCGTTTTAAATTTTTAATGGGGGACAGAAATATTTAACACTGAAGTAGAAGTTGTCAACGCTGTGGCAATGGATGTCATCGCTCTGATAACTGAGAATCAGCAGCCATTTTACTTTCGCTTCTAACGTGCCTTTCTTTTCTTTTAGAGTTCAGATATAGAAGGGGGGATGGGGTAAATGCTTGAGAGTTTAGCTAGCCATAACAATGTAGAAGTGTGGGAACTCAAGGACATGGTTTGATAAGGTTTTGGTGGGCTGTGGAGCTGGTGAGAAAAGCCCGCATCTTGCATTAATTGGGGAATGTGATTTACGACAGCGTTTGTGGGGTGGGAATTGCAACTTGTTACTTTGTATCTGGGGGAGGGAATCTCAGTTTTGGGTTCAACTATGTAAGTGCTGATACTTTGTTTCCTAATAAAATGTTCTTTAAGGAAGAATTCTTATGGCGAAGTATGGTACTACAACTTGTTATTGACTAAAAGAGACTTGGCTTGAAGCCCAGAACTTAGAAAAAACTCTCTCGACCTTGACAGATACCAGCTGTGAAAAACTCAGCTGTAAAGAAGGAACTGCAGGGCGGTATATCTGGCCTGTTTGAACTATGAAGATAAACCTTTATTGATTTTCAGAGTTATATGTGGGAAATTGTTTTCCTATTTCGTTACATGAGAAGTATCTGTTATTACATGAGATGATAGAATACTTTGGGCTATAAATTCTTACTTGGCAAACAATTTCCACTATAAACAACACATGAAATAGATGTCCCATACCTAGCTATAAAAAACAAAAAACTATTTTAACCTTTGATTTTAAAATCTTCAACTTAATAAATTATCAAGAGAACATGGATGAAGATCAGGAAAAAATCCTTTTTATGTTGAAATCAATATACGAAACCATTCCTTCAGCATGTAACAAAATAAGAGGTAACATAAAGGAACAAGATGCCAGCTTAGATATACAAACCCAGATCTTGACTACAACCAAAGAACTAACAATGCAGAAAGTAACAGGAGAAGTGGAACAACTAAATACTAAGACAGAGGACCCAACTGACCAACATATCCAGCCAACAGGAAAATTTGAAAAGAGAGTGACAACATTAAAAATGGAAAAGACGTTTTACATAAATCAGAAGAAACCTGAGGAAAAGGAATTAAAACAGATTGAATGGAAGATAAACTTATCAGGACAATTGTGGGAAATTGGAGCAATAGGGAGGCGATTAAATGAATACAATTGGGCTAGTTCTTCAAAAAAAATTGTAATTAAATGGTCTTTCTTATTTCAAATAATACATATAATAATAGAGGGAGAACTGTTTGAGGATTCAAAAGTACTGACATGGAAGGTTAGTTGGCAAAGGAAAAAAGCCAGAGTAAGGCTGAAAGAAACTAGGGTTTTGATTTATTAGAGGGGATTTTATATTACTGATTAGAGGGTTGAATATGGTGGAAAATAGATAATTTTTAGAAAATAAAGTAATATTATAATTGAATAGGTAAGATGTGTAATAAGATTAATAGACTTTTGGCTTAATATGGTGAAAAATAGAAATTTTTTAGAAAATAGAATAAGATTATATACAAATAGATAAGATGTGTATTTAGAATGTTAGATTTTGTTATAAAAAGGGGGAAATGTAGAAGTTGAGATAAGGGAAACTCTGGTCACCTAAAGCTTGGAAATTATAACATACCAAATGTTAAGTTGAATATTGAGGGGAAATTAAAGCCTGGGGAAAAAGCAATAACAGGAGAAGAAGGAGAACCCTGTCACCAGCACCACAGCCACAGCTGATATATCGGCGGATGGAGCGCAGCTTCAAAGCTTTCTGGGATTTGCAAACTTCTATCGTCAATTCATTCCTTCTTTTGCTGAAATTGCTTTACCTCTAACAGACTTATTAAAAACGGGTAAAGATGGGGGAAAGCCACGACCGGGCCAACCACTAACATGGACTATGAGCTGTCAAACTGCTTTTGAGAATTTAAAAAGTCTTTTTGCGGCCGAGCCGAGCTTAAAGCACCCCTGCCCGGGGGAACCATTTGTGAGTCAAGCCGATGCTAGCGATGTAGCAGTCGGAGCAGTACTTTTGCAAAAGAATAATAAGGGGGTCTTACAACCCTGCGCCTACACATTGAAAAAAATCCCCGCTTGCGAGAGGAGGTGGGCAGTTTGGGAGAAAGAAGATTTGCAATTCGTTGGGCACTATTAACCTGGCGGCACTAACTGGAAGGGAGCAAGGTGCCTTTCGAAGGTATGGATTGATCACAAAAACCTAGAGGCACTGAAAACTCTTCGCAAACTTTCCCCCAAACAAGTACAATGGACGCAATACTTCAACCGATTTAACTTCACCCTAAAGTACATACTGGGGGGGGAAACCTTTTGGCTGATGCTCTGTCCAGATTGCCTCAGTATAAAAACCAGCGTGAATAAGTCAATGATTCAATCATGCCTATGGCACATATTGTTTCTCAATTAACACTGCGGAAAACCTCATCTTCGGCAGATCTGAACCCAGATGACCCCGTGACGAGAAAGCTGAAGCACAAACTCCTCCATGACCAATGGTTTAAAGACCATCAAACCACCCTAACCTGTAGAGATGGACTAGCATACAAGGGGGGGAAATTATATTTGTCTGAAACCCTCCGCCTCCGTGCACTTCAACGCGGCCATGATGTAAAACAAGCTGGACACTTTGGCTATTTGAAAATGCTACATTTAATTCACTGGCAGTTTTGGTGGCCATGTTTGAAGAAGGACGTGGAGAACTATGTCAAAAGCTGTGTGGTGTGTATCACCATGAAAAGAATTCCGGGGAAGCCCCCTGGACTATTACAGCCGGTCACAGACCCTTCCCAGCCATGGGAAGAGATCGCTATGGATTTTATAGTTGAGTTACCCAAAAGCAGAGGAAATACGGTAATATGGACTGTGATTGATCTTTTTTCAAAGCAGGCTCATTTCGTCACCTGCCAGGGATTCCCGTCAGCCCAGAAACTAGCCAAAATGTTCCTTAAGCACATTTACAGGCTGCACAGCACACCAAAATGGATAATCTCTGACGGGGTGTGTGTGTGCAATTCACAGCCAAGTTTTGGAGGGGTTTCCTGAAAATAATTGGCTCATCACAAGGATTGTCATCGGCTTTTCATCCGTCTACGAATGGGGCAGCTGAAAAAGCGAACTCAATGGTTGAGCAGTACCTTAGGTGCTTTGTGGACTACTAACAAATGAACTGGTCTGACCTCCTCTCTTTTGCTGAGGTGGCTTACAACAATCCCGTTCATAGCAGCACTGGTTTCACTCCTTTTAAGATTGCCATAGGAAAAGAATTCAACCCAATACCTGAGTATCCTCGAGGACCCTCTACCTCCCAGACTCTTGACCAATGGATGTCAAAATGGGGGCAGGTTTGGGACAAAACAAAAACAAGCGCTGAGAAAAGCCTCAGAGACATAGAAAAAATGAACTGATAAAAAGTGATCTCCCCAGAGATCTTTCCATGTTGGGGAAAAGGTTTATTTATCCACAAAATATTTACGACTTAAATTGCCTAGTAAGAAGTTGGGACCAAAATACCTAGGTCCCTTCCCTATTGTCAGAATCATAAATCCAGTTACAGTGGAGTTGAAACTCCCACAATTTATAGGAAAGATTCACCCTGTATTTCATTGCAGTTTATTAAAACCATTCAGGGGTTCTACTTTATGACCTCCTCCCAAAAAAGCACCTGGTCCCCTAGTGATAGCTGGACAAACACATTATGAAGTAAAACGTATTCTTGATTCCAGGATTTTTAAAGGAAAATTACAATATCTAGTTCAGTGGAAGGGATATCCATTATCAGAGGCCACATGGGTGAAACCCAATGATGTGAAAGCTAATAGACTCATTTGTAAATTCTATGATAAACACCCCAACAAGCCAAGGGGCAACTCTTAACCTATGCTTCTGTTTAAATTGCAGGATTACTCCTTTCTGTTAAGGGGGGCCGGATGTCAACGCTGTGGCAATGGATGTCGTCACTCTGACAACTGAGAATCAGCAGCCATTTTACTTTCGCTTCTAATGTGCCTTTCTTTTCTTTTAGAGTTTAGATGTAGAAGGGGGGAGGGGGTAGCTAGCCATAACAATGTAGAAGTGTGGGAACTCAAAGACATGGTCTGATAAGGTTTTGGTGGCCTGTGGAGCCAGTGAGAAAAGCCCGGTCTTGTGTTAATTGGGGAATGTGATTTATGACAGCGATTGTGGGGTGGGAATTGCAACTTGTTACTTTGTATCTGGGGGAGGGAATCTCAGTTTTGGGTTCAACTATGTAAGTGCTGATACTTTGTTTCCTAATAAAATGTTCTTTAAGGAAGAATTCTTGCCTTGAAGTTCTTTTACCGGTTTCATCTATTGGAACCATGACAGAAATAATATAAAGCTATAGTTTTGACAAATATGAGAACTGAGAAAATTGTTAAGATTTTCTCTTTGAAAGAATACTGGGGTGAAATACAAGAAATCAACCTTCTGTTTTAAGAGTCGGAAAATTGATATTGAATGACATCTAGTAGTGGATAAGAGTATAGCACCACAGCTGCAATGACTGATGCAGATCTGGCAAGAAGCCTAGAAATAGATAACCTAGCTTCTTTGTTGTTTTGTGACTTTTAACTCAACAGAGAAAAATATTTTGGCATACTTACTACAGTGTGAGAACTTAATTGTTTTGAAACCTGTTGACCTTCTTGGATTATAAACATATACTGAGTTCTGACTTTTAATCTTAAGAACTATTTGGAGAGAAAGAAAAAATTGACTTCTGGCTATGTTTGTTTGGGGGAAGCTTTTGGATTGTTCTTAGGGTGGTTGAACATTTTGAACACTTTGAACATTTTGGATTGTAAACTTCGGCTGATTGAAAATTTTTGGATGCCTGAACAGAAGAACTATTACAAAATATTGCTTTCAGTGATAGACGTATATCCTAGAACCTATTGGATTATAAAGGCTACATATAAAGATCAGAAGAACTAGATGAGACTTTGTTCTATGGACATTAGGATTGGTGGTATTAGACAAGAATAGTATTCGGGGATCACAACAGTTCTGACAGAATATCTGGAGGGCGGAAATAAAATGGATCCTTTATATCTAGCCAAAAGTGGTAGGAAAACATACTTAATACTCCCATCTGAAGCCCTCAGCCAGGTTTACCAGGGATCGGCAGGAGTGACACCTTAAGAAGAAGTAAATATTTACCAGAAGGAAATACATTCTACAAATACATGCTACAATTAATTCAGGAGACAATTATTTCACATAAAGAAGATGCAAGAAGAAACCATGATGAGATAAAAACAATTTTGATAATATAAATGAGCAAATCTCTAACTTAAACTTACAACTAGAAAGTTCCCAGAAAACGACTACAAAGAATGAACAAATGAGCCAGAAAGCAGAAGATGAATCAGAGGAAATTGATCCAAAGACGCAAGATATAAAAGAAGGGAACACACTGGCACAAATAAAAATCTGCAAGACTTTGTCACAACAATGGAAATGGAAAAGGCACCCTATTCTTTAGGTTTTCAAAATATATCTGAGGATAAGGAAGAAGATTTAAAAAAATGGATTATAAAGCTGTTAGGGGAAATGCCAGAAATTGGGAGACAAAAAATAAAAAGAGAAGTGGAGGGAGAAGGAAAGTGGGAGTTGTTTAATGAATACAACTGGGCGGAATCCCCCCTTAAAAATACCCTACTTAAATTGTTTTTCCATTCCAATCAATATTCACAAAAACAGAGGAAGAATTTTTTGGCAATTTAATTACTTTGACCTGGAAAGCTAATTGGCAAAGGAAGAAAGCTCGAGTTAGACTAAAAAAACAGAAGATCTGACATACCAGATGGGGTATTATATGATCCAATATTTATTTGAATATGGTCAAAAGAATAGATAACCCGTAGATATAAATATATTTTTATAATAAGAAAGATATGATTTATAATTAGAATAGCACCTTTCCTTTTGATATGGGAATTATAAAAACACTAGGATGGCTTGTATAAATGAAATTTATGGCTACACAAATGTAACTAATTTTGAGAAAATCATAACTGACAAAGATATTTTGAATACTGATGGGAAATTAACTGAAATAAGAGCTTGAAAAACAGGATATTGATTTAATAAGGAGACTTTAATTGCAAATACAATTTAAATATAAAGTGGTTAGAAAAGAGGTTATAAATTGACACTATTGTTATTTCTATAACATTAGAAAAATATGAAGAGGATGTGTACATCTAATTTCGTATGTATTATACCCAGACATCATATTGTTTACTAAGCACTTATGACTTGTAATAATAGAAAATGAATAAAACACTTATAAAAAAAATCAGGTGCTGGCAGCTAGCATGTATTTATGATAGTGATGGCATCCTGGAGTATGTGATCACCATTTGCGACCTTCCCAGCCAACCTCTGACAAGCAAAGTCAATAGGGAAGCTGGATTTGCTCAATGATCATGTGATTCACTTAACAATTGCAGCGGTTCACTTAACAACTATGGCAAAAAAAGGTTATAAAATCAGGTGCATCTTCTGACCTCAGTTGTGGTGGTAAGTTGAGAACTACCTTAATATAGATAAAATATCTGTCAAAAAGATAAAAGTTTGTTTAATAAACAATAAAAAGTTCAGCTGGAAGAGAAATGAAGGCAGAGCATGATCACTATGACATGGGCAGTAATATATGTTCAGCTCTGGAAGGCGAGAGTGAAATGGAACAGATTTACAGGGTGAAAATAAGAGTATAAAGCTCAAGGGACTATTTTTCCTTAATGAGCATTTCATTAGGCTTCATTTTTCTTTTACATTTTGTACCCAACTGAGATGTTATTGTCACTAACTTCCCTATATAATTACTTTGTTTTAGCATTACCCATCAAAATAATTAAGATGACCAGGCCAAAACTGAAGAGGATTCTTGTAAATTTAATGGATGTCAAAAAGAATTTTTAACAAGTATTACTTGAAAGGCAAAGTAAAATAAATTCTATTGGATGGGAGCTGAATTTCCTTCTCTCTCAAAAGTGCATCAGCACAATGCTGCTACTGCTATCCTAATCTTTACATATTTGAACATTCCTCTAGTTCACGCTGGTAGTCTTATGAACGCAACATGAGATTAAGATTCTCCAGTCAATTAAAGGTATCTTATAATTTTGTACTTTGAGGAAAGCTGGCATCAACCCAAATTCACTCACATTTTATTATTTTACAAGTACCCTGTTATTTGATGGCCTCATTTTTCACTAGCAGGGCTCCACTTCTCTTTCAATGTACAGTAGCATGTGTCAGAATCCAATTATATCTTATTTCTAGCTATCTACTCTGAGAAAACCCAATTCTTACTCTCTTTGGATTCTGTCATACTACAAAGGGGGGGAGTAAACATGGGTGTTTATGACTGACATTCCTACTATCAACTACAAAGAAACATCCTCTGTGGATTCCCTCTCTGGAGTACTAACAATAACAATGCGGCCATCAGCCTTTGATCTCACTCCCTATGAAGCCTCCTTTTACCGGCAGCAAGGAAAAGGGGGGAAAGATTGCAACGTTTGGGATTCCGATGGATTTAACACCCAGCCATCTGCCAATTTGAATTGACCGGAAGGAATATGGGGTGGGACTGCCTGGGAACACTTTAAAACATTGAATGGTCAGTGGGGTTCCTCAGATCCTGTCTAGCATGCCTTCAGTCAGTTTTTCTTAATAAAGATTCCTGTTGGAAGAAACGTTCCAAGAGTTCTGTCTTCTTAAGATGTAAATTGAGGTGGGTCCTTACAGCATGTGATATTAGGACACATTTTATTTTTCTAATCATCCAGTATTCTTAACCATGTTCTTTCCCTCAGATTTCTCTGTGAACATGCAATTAGCTCAATGGAGTAAATACTGGACTGGACTTATCTCTGAATGGGCATTTTTGTGAGAGGAGATATCTAAAGGACATAAATTTCATCCCATATAAGCTCTGCAAATCTCAGATCTGGTTGCTTGTCCTTATAGCACAGTTATATGACATATAGTATGAATCCAGTTGGGAGGTCTGCCGGATGACAGAAAAGAGGCAAGCATTAGAACAGAGTTCCCCAACCTTTCCGGCTTTGCAGACCAGCGGGAAGAAGGGGAGAGGAGATGGCTCCACATGAGCGGTGGGCAGGAATGTGCATGTGTGCAGATCCATTTGTGTGAGTGGTGGGCACACACCCTCACCACTTATGAAAATGGAGCATGTGTGTACCCCTCCTTGCACAAGTGGGGCTGCACACACGTGTGCTTGCCCACCACTTTTGTGGTCCAGTTCCAAACAGCTCAAGGCCCGGTAGTGGGCCATGGCCTGGGGGTTGGGGACCCCTGCATTAGAGGAGGTCAGTGCTGAGAAGATGTCCAAGCCTCTGAGTCCCACTGAAACCCCTTCTCTTCTGCAACTGCTTTTCCATTCATCACTTCTTCTCAGTTGTCCTGCCCGGTGTGGGAGCAAGGGAACTGTGCTAAGTGACCTCTTCATAGAACTGCAACTTGGGTTAAAAAATTAAGAGGGTTAGGAAAATTATCAAGAGAGTGATTTGCTAAAATTGTGTGGGGCAAAAATCATTGCAGTGTAGAGTTTCCTCTCTAGAATCTGGCAGGTCTCTAGCTTTCTGGTGTGCTCTTTGACCATTTCAGAGCAGAAACCCATTTGCTTATCAGATATTTCTGAAATATCCTGACTCTGTTAGAGCATATTAAAAGAAATTCTTTGTGTCATTCATTTAATTGGGGAAGGACTTTTAAAAGTGATCTTCTAACAAGTATTCAAATATCTTCTTGAGTTTTTTTTGCATTTCATTGAATTTGATGTCAGTAAAATGGAGTCAATCTCTTGAAGTTAATTTGAATAATGCCATGAAGCAGATGTGTTCTGTGGTGCGCGGACAACTTTTAATTTCAATTCCAAAGCTACTGGTGCTGAAACAGATCAGATTTTATTAATTACACAGTAAGAGCTGACATGACAGAACAAGGCATAACACAATCATACATCATGAAAGCCATAGTAAAGATTTGTATCATGCAAAGAAGGGCAAGAGTGCCATGAACATATTGGATCCAATCTGATAGGGAAAGCAAGCCATTGTCTTGGTAATACTAGGTATTTTTGAGAAACACAAGAGAACATTATAGCTCAGAAAACTACACTAAAGCTGCCAGATCTGTGCTGCAAAAATCCAGGTGACCACCAGTTGGCAAGAGAATTTTCTTTGTCTTATTCACCTATTATCTAGTTGCACACTAAGATTTTTGCAATCCATATCTGCTGGTCCTAGCCTACCTACTATATGTACCCCTAGGAGCAATTAAAATATCTGCTTTCCCATAGATTGCTGTAGAAACTAATATCAGTTACAAGAATTTCAATTAGTAGCAAGATGATAGGTAATCTGGGGTGCAGAGGTAGATCTTCCTCTTCCAATATAGAAGCTATGTGGCTACAGAAAACCCAGGCATTTCAGATTGACTCTCTACGATAGCCTAACTTTCTAAGGATTTGTTCAAAGTCCTTAATAGTGTTTATAGACTGTCCTTTAATGAAAATTTAAAGATATCTTACAAAACCAAATTTCCAGAAAGGTAGCCACAGTAAAGCTATAAAGATTCTTAAGATATCTTAAAGCTATTATAGGGTAAGTTTTCATGGGCTATAGTTCATGATGTTTAAGTGGACTACTGCTCAAGCAAATTAATTGTTGACTGATCGTAAGCCACTTTTTTTAGTGCCATTGTAAATCTGAATGGTTATAAATGAATGGCTGTGAGTCGAGGACCATCTGTGTGTAGGATTGTGATTATCCTTGGTTAATCATTATTGTTAAGTTTCATTTCTCATATTGCACAATATTTTGGCTAAGGAATACTAAAACTGTCAGTAACACTGGAAAAACAGATTTATTCTCTCCCATTTCTTGCTGTCTGTTCTTCAAATTTCTTTTTTTTTTAAAGTAATTTAGAGGAAAAGGAAAAGGCTTCTTGAGTTGAACTTGATTTCAGATAATTTCATGAACGTGCCCAAATAATTGGCAACAAGTAGTCGGACATTGGAATGGGACAACTTGCCGTGGCCAACTTGCCACAGTCAATGGGACAATTCAGCAAATACAAAAGTTAAATTAATTTTGACAGAACTGTGGCCAATAATAATAAAATAAAGAAAGTCAATCCAGAAATACAAGAATTACAATAATTCCTAGACCCATCAGTCATTGCTCTCTTCCATTATGTCTTTCTGAGATCCAAGAATTAATCGTTTCTGGCCCTGTTAGCTTTTGAAGATTAGCAAAGAACAGTTTGGGGAATAGGCCTAATTTAGAGACCACCATTTATTTTGCCTGTCTTGTCAGCTTTGAGTTTGGAGATATGCTGGATTTATTTAAATCTGTTCTGAAATAGGAGGACTTTCTCAATCCTGTGCCTTTGAAATGCAATGGACTGCAACTTTCATTATCTCTAACCAGCTTATTCATTTGCTGTGTTTGAAAGTGAAAACAGAAGCAGCTGTATGTTATATAGAAGCATTTATATAAAATGTTTTATAGATGGCACTTGCCACCAGCAAGATTAGCAAAAATGTTTAAAAATATTTCAGATAAATGTTGGAAATGTAAACATAATTCAGGCACGTATTATCATATTATCATATTATCATGTGATAAAGCAAAGAGCTATTGGAAAAAGATACATACTTGGTTAGAAAAGATACTGGGAGAACATGTAGACTTTAAACCTGATTTTTTCTTACTAGGTATAACGCCAGAAAAGATTAACAAACAAAGCTTATATTTGATTTTACATGTCACAACAGCTGCAAGAATAATGTTTGTGCAATATTGGAAAAATGAATGAATACCATCAGAGGAAGAAATAATTAAAAAAATACTGGAATGTGCAGAAATGGACAGATTGACTATGAGATTGAAAGAAAAAGAAGAAACAGAATATTATCAAACTTGGGACTTATTTTATCAATGGCTAGAGGAAAGAATGAAGGATTAGGAATTAAATATGTACTAGCGTTTTTTAAACCCAGATAGCACGTTGGTTGAAAAATTATTATATGTATGTAAGAAAAAAAAAAATCAATAAAAACCTATATATAAAAAAAAGAAGCAGCTGTGGAAAGTGCCAGCTTGCAAAACGATGATAGGCACAAAGGTGATAAAATCAAAAGGAACAAAGCAAAAGATAGAGGAAGTCTGTAGAAGTCCATTTCACATTAGCCTTCTGAAACAAATATAGCAAACCAAGAGAGATTATGTATGCAGAACAAAACCTGAGATTTTGCTATTTGTGTTCGGGAGGGGGCACCTGAGAGATTCATAATGTTTTAAAGATTGCAAAGGACTTTCAATCAGTGTTGTCTTCCTGAAATGCAGATTTCATGAACCCTGCCCAGAAAATCCAGATGGCACAAGAAGTTTATGCCAAAGTCAAAGGAGCCAAACAGCAGCCTGATGAAATGATAGAGAAAATTCTGCTCCCATTCCTTCTGCAGAAACAACAACAGATAATTTTCTTGCCTGGGTGGATCTGTTAGTAAAGAATACATAGTTGTTGGTTTAGAATTGACAAAAGATGAAATCTGCCCTACAACCAAATCAGATATTTTGATTGTGATTTGTAATAGGTCTATACTGTTACAAGGAGAGACTCATATTACCACAGTGAAGTGCTCTGGGTCCTGATGGGCCTCACTTTCTGCTTTCAATACAATGAGAAAGGGAGAGTAGGACAAACTCCAATGATCACATACCCCAATAATTGACTGGGCCCCACAGATCCGGACGTGTGGCCCAGAACGGTCACGGGGGGGGGGCGGTTGGGAGATACATCAATGGCAGTGGCGTTAGGAAGGATAGGGTCGGTAAGGATGAGAAGGAGTGAATCTGGGAGTGAGTCAGCAGGCAGCCCGGCTGACCAAAGGCAGATGAGGTGGAGGAATAGGATGCGGCTGTGCGGGTGCACATCCTTGCGCAAAAGGAAACTAGAAGAAATAGGGCCAGCAGGGACAGATGGTGGAAAGTTAGACAAACGGGTGGACCAATATCAACAGGAGGGGGCGGGAATGAGAAGGCATTGAGGATGCCATATGACCCAAAATGCGTATGGGGGTAGGGGTGGAGGGCGCATCAAGGGCAATGACACCAGGAAGGATAAGATCAGTAAGGAGGGGAGAGAGTGGAACTGAGGGCGAGGCAGCAGGTGGCTCAACTGAGCGTTGGCAGATGAGGCAGAAGGACAGGATGCAGCTGTGCATGCGCACATCCAGGCATGTAGAAAGATTGGAAGAAATAGGACCCAGAAAGATAGCTAGTGGAAGGCAAGTACAGCGGGTGGTTCAATGGGATAAGGAGGGGGGAAGGGGAGGCAGTTGGCAAACGCACCAACAGTAACAACATTAGGAAGGACAGGATCTGCAGGGATGCGAGGGAGTGAATTCAGGAGCGAGCCGGCAGACAGCCCAGCTGATCATAGGCAGACGGGGCAGAGGGACGGGATACGGCTGTGTGCACGCACATCCAAGTGTGGAAGGAAACCGGAGGAAATAGGACTAATAGGGATAGACAGTGGAAGACAACGGGCAGACAAACAGGATGGAAAGGAGGGGAGCAGCAATGGAAAGGCTAGATGCATGGGGGAGCGGCTAGAAAGCATACCAACGGCAACAGCGCCAGGAAGGAGGGGATTGACAAGGATGGGAGGGAGGAAGGTTGGAGAACTGGAGTGCAAAAAAGAGGAGGCGGGACAATTAAGGCAATTACGGTCAGCCAGGACGGATGGCCCTATCACACGGTCAATGAGTAAGCAATTAGGCTAGCAAGGTTTATAAAAGTAATCTCCACCCCAAAACTTCACTCTGAGGACGCTGGCAGGGGACCAGCGAAAGCTAAGTTGTTTTAATATTGTAAATAGTTGTTTTTATTGTTTTAAACTGTTTAACAATAAACAGCTGGTTTATATTTCTCCTGGAGATCGAGAACTCTCATTGAATATGAATATGAATATATATATATATATATATATGTTTTCTGAGGTTTTCACGGGTGTTTGTATGTAGGTCTTTGGTAATTCGGGTTTTCTCCCGTGTAAAATTGAAAGTGTCTTGGCAACGTTTCGACGAAGTCCCATTCGTCATCTTCAGGCTGGTGTCTTCGGCTTCAATGGTGAACTGTATTTTGGGGTGTAGGCTGTTGAGGTGTGTGAGGAAGTTGTCTTGGGAAAGAAAAACTAGACAACTTCCTCACACACCTCAACAGCCTACACCCCAAAATACAGTTCACCATGGAAACAGAAGCTAACAAGCAACTTCCTTTCCTGGATGTCTTAGTCTACAAGAAATCCAATGGCTCCCTAGGACACACCATCTACCAGAAGAAAACACACACAAACCGCTATCTGCACGCACTCTCACACCACCACCCAGCACAGATCAACTCCGTAGCCAAGACACTCAACTCGAGAACAAAACGCTTAGCTGACGAACAACACCTAAAAACCAAACTACACACTCTCACTAATGTACTAACATCCAACGGATTCCAAAGAAATAAGATTACCAACTTAATCCAAAAAGAAACCCCCACCAAAATCCAAGACATAGAACAAGAAAACGGCAAAGCCCTCCTCCCATACATAAAAGGCACCACAGACAAAATCAGCAAGATCCTCCACAAACACAACATCAAGACAGCATTCTGCACAAACCAAAAAATATCTACCATCCTAAGAAACCCCAAAGACAAAATTGAGTTAGAAAATCAAGGAGTATATGAAATCCCATGCACCGCCTGCCCCACCACATACATCGGACAAACCAACAGAAGAATAAGCGCACGCATTGAAGAACACAAGAACTCAGTCAGAAAAGAGGATCCAACTTCCTCCCTGGTCCAACACCTCAAAGCCACAGGACATAAAATTGACTTTAAAAATACCAGAACTATTGCCAAAACTGAACACTTTAACAACAGAATAATCAGAGAAGCCATCGAGATAGAAAAACGCCCACACAGCATGAATAAACGAGATGATACCTCCCGCCTACCAGCCATTTGGAAACCCAGCCTTATTGACAGACGAATCCCTAGCACAAGGAGCGACACTGGACCCACACTCACGAAGACCACACATGATGGCACCACCACACATCCACGCAAAAAGCAGACTCAAACCCGCACCGATGATGAGGCACGACCGTGGACCAGAAACCAGACCACAGCTGCATCATTGGCCATTTTAAACCCCTCCATTCCATACGTGAAGCAAACTGATACCCACCTTGAAGATGTGGCACGACCACGAACGCGAAGCCAAACTACAGCAATGCAGCTCTCCATCTCAAATTCCCCTGCAACTCAGACTAATCCTAGCACAACAGGGCCCCCACCCAAGCAGAGCACACCCCCATCCAATCAGAGCACAGCCAACCCCCCATCCAATCAGAGCACAGCCAACCCCCCATCCAATCAGAGCACAGCCAAGCCCCTAACCAATCAGAACACACCTCCACCCAATCAGAACATAGCCAAGCTCCCATCCAATCAGTTCATACCTCCACTGGCAGTTAAAAGGAAGAAACAGCTGCGATCACACATTGCTCCTAGAAGCACGAAGCCGAAGACACCAGCCTGAAGATGACGAATGGGACTTCGTCGAAACGTTGCCAAGACACTTTCAATTTTACACGGGAGAAAACCCGAATTACCAAAGACCTACATATATATATATATATATATATATATATATATATATATATATATATATATATATATATATATATATATATATATATATATATATATATATATATATAATATATAATATATATATATATATATATATATAAAATAAAGTAATGAACTCCGGGATGTTAGAAAAAGGCTTCTTTATTGCTGAGCTTTCCTTAACAACCTGTTAACATCATCAGAGCAAAGGGCTAAATGGCAAGGGAGCATGTGCATAAATTCACATAACAGTTGGAAAAAACGGTTACATTGTGGCATGTGCACATAGCGTGCTTAAGAAGCTCGTTTAGAAAATCACATTGACAATAGCAGGTATACAGCAGTAAGTCTCCCGACAAGATTTAAAAGTCGCGCTTATCAGCTGTTAGGCACGCAAGCCGGATCGTGCCTGTCAGCTGTTCGGTGCGAGGTTAACAGGAGGCCGCGCGAAGTCTTGTGCCGGCTGGATTCTTTCAGTGGAGAGCAGCTTGGATGTTCGTCTTGCCCTCTCACGTGCAGGTGCTGTGGGACTGGATCCATCAGCTTTTTGGCACGTAAGTCGGATAGCTCCCATCAGCTGTTCGGCGCGAGGTTTTTCGGAGCGTTGCGTGAGGTCTTGTGCCGGCTGGATTCCTTCCGTAGAGAGCAGCTTTGATGTTCGTCTTGCCCTCTCACGTGCAGGTGCTGTGGGACCGGATCTGCAGGGAGAGAAAGTAGATGCCCTCGTAGGGCATGTAAGTGGTTTGTTCGTCCTTACTCCCCCCCCTTTTTTTGGACGTTGTGAAATCGTCACTGTTGTAGGAGTCACTCTTTTGGATTTTATAGTTTTTTTAGAATAAGGTTGCTGCGTGTGTATGTCTTGTGTATAATCAATTGGAATGTTTGTGTGTGGTTGTTTGTTGTGTTTGTCTGTTGTGGGTGGTTTTGCAGAATTTTGGAATTGGGTTGTAACAGCTTGTTTTATTGCAGGTGTCAATTCTGGTCTAGGTCTTAATATTCTGCTTTTATTCAGGTCTTGTGTGTGTATGTTTTGTTGTGTGTGAGTGTGTTGTGAGATTGGATTTATGTTTTGGATGTTTGTGTCATGGATGCTGTGGTCAGTAGTATTGTTGCTTCTGTGTGTGAAAGTGTCAGAATGTGTTGTGTTGGTTGTGCAAGTTGTCATGGTTGTGTTAGAGTTGTGTTCTTTATTTGGGTTAGATGAAAAGGGTTGTGTTGAAGAAATGATGCCTGTTATGTTGGTTAGGGATTTGGCATGTGGGTGAGGTGGTGTTATTGTGTTGTTGTTGGTTGAATTGAAGTGTTTGGGTGTTTTGTGTTGCTGTAAGTGACTTTTTAGGGTTTGGTAAGGGGGTAGTAGATCAATGTGTCTGTTGATGGAATGGCAGTCTGAAAACCAAGCTTCTTTTAGAAGACGGCCGCCTTTGGTGGAATCTTGAGCAATGACTTTTGCTTCTTTAAAGTTGAAAGAGTGGCCATGTTCGGATATATGGGTCCAGACTTGGGAGCGTTGTTCCTGTCTTTTTATTGCTAGAATATGCTCGTGTATCCTTGTTTTAAGTCTTTTTGATGTTTCTCCAATGTAGTTACATTGGCATGTATTGCATTCAATTTTGTATATGATGGAGGATAAATCACTGGTTGGTAATGGTTCTTTGGGCCGCATCAGCTTGGAGCGTAATGTTTGGTTGGGTTTGTGTGCGATGTTGATGTTATACGGGGCAAGAATCCTGGCAGTGGCTTCTGAGACTCCATTGATATACGGGATTGTTGCCCAAGTCGTAGTAGCAGGAGAATTGTGGATTGAGTGTGGTGTCCTATCCTTGCAGCAATGCCTAATGAAACTTAGTGGGTAATCATTCTGTTTACATATGCGGAGTAGGTGGGCTTTCTCTTTAGATTTTGCTGTTTCTGTGCTGCAGTGGGTCTTGATTCTTTTGAATAATGTTCTTATACAGCTGACTTTGTGTGATGTGGGATGATTGCTTAAGTAGTGAAGGATTCTATCTGTGTGGGTGGTTTTACGATATATGGAGGTTGATAAACTTCCATCTGGGAGGCGATGGACCAACACATCCAGGAAGGGTAAGGAGTTGTTGCTCTCTTCCTCTGCTGTAAATTGAATGTCTGGATGGAACGAATTTAGTTTATGTAAAAATCTGGTAGTGTCACACCGCTTAATGACCGCAAAAGTGTCATCGACGTATCTAACCCAAAAGCTGGGTTGATAATCAGCCATCACAACACATTCTAGATCCTGTAATACAACTTCAGCTATAATGCTTGAGATAGGAGATCCCATGGGTGTGCCTTTTATTTGTTCATATATTGTGTCTTTATAAGTAAAATAGGTTTTAAGGCAGAAACCCAGTAGTTGTAAGTAGTCCTCCGTGTTAAGAGAATTGGGGTGTTGAAATTCTCCTTTCTGTAAAAGTTTTCTAAAAACAGAGGCGGTTAGGTCTTGGGGGATAGATGTGAAAAGGGATACCACATCGAATGAGATCATGATCTCATGGTCTTTAACCTTTAATGGAAGTAATCTCATCAAAAAATCTTCTGGGGATTTAACCATGGTTAGAGAGTCACTAATATATATATATATATATATATATATATATATATATATATATATATATATATATATATATATATATATATATATATATATATGTAGGTGTTTGGTAATTCGGGTTTTCTCCCGCGTAAAATTGAAAGTGTCTTGGCAACGTTTCGACGAAGTCCCATTCGTCATCTTCAGGCTGGTGTCTTCGGCTTCGTGCTTCTAGGAGCAATGTGTGATCGCAGCTGTTTCTTCCTTTTAACTGCCAGTGGAGGTATGAACTGATTGGATGGGAGCTTGGCTGTGTTCCGATTGGGTGGAGGTGTGTTCTGATTGGTTAGGGGCTTGGCTGTGCTCTGATTGGATGGGGGGTTGGCTGTGCTCTGATTGGCGGGGTGTGTGCTCTGCTTGGGTGGGGGCCCTGTTGTGCTCAGATTAGTCTGAGTTGCAGGGGAATTTGAGATGGAGAGCTGCATTGCTGTTGTTTGGCTTCGCGTTCGTGGTCGTGCCACATCTTCAAGGTGGGTGTCAGTTTGCTTCACGTATGAAATGGAGGGGTTTAAAATGGCCAATGATGCAGCTGTGGTCTGGTTTCTGGTCCGCGGTCGTGCCTCATCATCGGTGCGGGTTTGAGTCTGCTTTTTGCGTGGATGTGTGGTGGTGGCATCATGTGTGGTCTTCGTGAGTGTGGGTCCAGTGTTGCTCCTTGTGCTAGGGATTCGTCTGTCAATAAGGCTGGGTTTCCAAATGGCTGGTAGGCGGGAGGTATCATCTCGTTTATTCATGCTGTGTGGGCGTTTTTCTATCTCGATGGCTTCTCTGATTATTCTGTTGTTAAAGTGTTCAGTTTTGGCAATAGTTCTGGTATTTTTAAAGTCAATGTTATGTCCTGTGGCTTTGAGGTGTTGGACCAGGGAGGAAGTTGGTTCCTCTTTTCTGACTGAGTTCTTGTGTTCTTCAATGCGTGCGCTTATTCTTCTGTTGGTTTGTCCGATGTATGTGGTGGGGCAGGCGGTGCATGGGATTTCATATACTCCTTGATTTTCTAACTCAATTTTGTCTTTGGGGTTTCTTAGGATGGTAGATATTTTTCGGTTGTGCAGAATGCTGTCTTGATGTTGTGTTTGTGGAGGATCTTGCTGATTTTGTCTGTGGTGCCTTTTATGTATGGGAGGAGGGCTTTGCCGTTTTCTTGTTCTATGTCTTGGATTTTAGTGGGGGTTTCTTTTTGGATTAAGTTGGTAATCTTATTTCTTTGGAATCCGTTGGATGTTAGTACATTAGTGAGAGTGTGTAGTTCGGTTTTTAGGTGTTGTTCGTCAGCTAAGCGTTTTGTTCTCGAGATGAGTGTCTTGGCTACGGAGTTGATCTGTGCTGGGTGGTGGTGTGAGAGTGCGTGCAGATAGCGGTTGTGTGTGTTTTCTTCTGGTAGATGGTGTGTCCTAGGGAGCCATTGGATTTCTTGTAGACTAAGACATCCAGGAAGGGAAGTTGCTTGTTAGCTTCTGTTTCCATGGTGAACTGTATTTTGGGGTGTAGGCTGTTGAGGTGTGTGAGGAAGTTGTCTAGTTTTTCTTTCCCATGTGGCCAGATTATGAAGGTGTCGTCTACGTATCTGAGCCAGAGTTTGGGTTTATGATCAGACTTTTCTAGAGCTTGGGTTTCAAAGTGTTCCATGTAGAGGTTTGCAATGACAGGTGAGAGGGGTGACCCCATGGGTGCTCCTTCTATTGTTTGTATTTTTGTCCGTTATAGATGAAGTATGTGTTGGATAGGCAATGGTTGGTCAGATCTAGGATGTGCTTGGGGGGGTTATATTTGTTTTGGATAGCTGTCAAGGCTTCTTGGATTGGCACTTGGGTGAAGAGGGAAATGACATCAAAGCTCACGAGTAGGTCGCTGGGCTGTAAGTTTTGTTTCTTTATGATCTCTATGAATTGGAATGAATTTTTTTTACGTGTGAGGTGATGGATTCTGAATAGGGCTGTAGTTGTTTGGCGAGAAATTTGGCTAGGTTTTGTAGAGGTGAGCCTATGGAGCTGACTATGGGTCTAAGTGGGGTTCCTTCTTTGTGTATCTTGGGGAGACCATAGAGCTTAGGGCATCTGGATGATTTTTCTCTGGGAATGATTCTTTGCTGGATCTCTTCGCTGATGGGGGAGGCTTTTATTTTGGATCTAGTGGTTTTTTCCAGGTAGGTGGTGGGATCTGTGATTAGGGGTTTGTATGTGGAGTCCTGGAGCAGGTTGGTTAATTTGGTTTGGTAGTCAGATGTGTTCATAACCACCGTGGCGTTGCCCTTGTCTGCTGGTAGGATTATTATGCTGGTGTCTTCTTTCAGGTTAATTAGTGCTGTCTGTTCCTCTTTGTGTAAGTTGCTTTTGGGGGGTTTGCTGGTGCAGAGGATGTTGGTGATTTCGAGTCTGATTCTGTTAGCGTCATCAGGGTTGATTTTGGTCAGGCTGGTTTCAACTCCGCATATAATGGTTTCAGTGGGGATGTGTTTGGGAGCGACTGCAAAGTTGAATCCTTTGGAAAGGACATTGGTTTCGGCTTTGGTGAGGATCCTATCTGAGATGTTATACACTGTTTGTTTCATGTGTGGCTGTGAGGGAGGAAGGGTTTGTTTCTGGCGTTCCTGTAGTCTTCGGAATTTGTTGGTATGTGTGTCTGTCTTGAGGGTGGTCTGTGTTTCGGCTCTCCAGACGGCGAGTTGTTTGGATTTGTCCCAAAGTGCGGGGTGGATCTTGTTGCTGAGTTTGAGGTGAAGTGTGAGGAGATCTTTGTTGATTCGGTCTAGGAGGAATCTTTTTGTGTGAAGTTCATTTCTGATTAGGGCCAACTCTGTTCTTTTCAGGATGCGTTTGGTGGCTACAGAGTTGGAGTGGAATTTCAATTGGAAGCATGTGGGGATTAAATTTTGATCTCGGCAGTTGCGTAAGAATGCGAGGTCACATAGAATGGAAGCTCTTTGGACTTTGAGTTTTTCATAGGTCCTGGTCAGATGGTAGATTTCCTCCCCGTAGAGGTACGATATTTGTTTTCTATATATATATATGCTGTGTGGGCGTTTTTCTATCTCGATGGCTTCTCTGATTATTCTGTTGTTAAAGTGTTCAGTTTTGGCAATAGTTCTGGTATTTTTAAAGTCAATTTTATGTCATGCTGTGTGGGCGTTTTTCTATCTCGATGGAACGCCCACACAGCATGAATAAACGAGATGATACCTCCCGCCTACCAGCCATTTGGAAACCCAGCCTTATTGACAGACGAATCCCTAGCACAAGGAGCGACACTGGACCCACACTCACGAAGACCACACATGATGTTCCCACCACACATCCACGCAAAAAGCAGACTCAAACCCGCACCGATGATGAGGCACGACCGCGGACCAGAAACCAGACCACAGCTGCATCATTGGCCATTTTAAACCCCTCCATTCCATACGTGAAGCAAACTGACACCCACCTTGAAGATGTAGCACGACCACGAACGCGAAGCCAAACTACAGCAATGCAGCTCTCCATCTCAAATTCCCCTGCAACTCAGACTAATCCTAGCACAACAGGGCCCCCACCCAAGCAGAGCACACCCCCATCCAAGCAGAGCACACCCCCATCCAAGCAGAGCACAGCCAAGCCCCTAACCAATCAGAACACACCTCCACCCAATCAGAACACAGCCAAGCTCCCATCCAATCAGTTCATACCTCCACTGGCAGTTAAAAGGAAGAAACAGCTGCGATCACACATTGCTCCTAGAAGCACGAGGCCGAAGACACCAGCCTGAAGATGACGAATGGGACTTCGTCGAAACGTTGCCAAGACACTTTCAATTTTACACGGGAGAAAACCCGAATTACCAAAGACCTACATATATATATATATATATATATATATATATATGTATGCGTATATATATATATATATATATGTATGCGTATATATATATGTATGCGTATATATATATGTGTGTGTATGTGTGTGTGTGTGTGTGTGTATAGGGTGATTACATAAAATTAGCATATAAAATTAGCTGTGTCAGGACTTTATTCAAACGTGCTAATTCCCACTGCAGCACAGGTAGAGCCAAAATTGAAGAGAAAAAACATCTGTATCACATCGTCAGGCTCAATGGCTACCCTACGGAATTTGTGAGACGTTACAGCAGACCACACCAACCTCACAGGGTCCAACATTCCAGAGCAACAACAACATCGGCCACACACGTAACTTTACCTTACATCGGTGGTGTTTCTGAGGCCACGGCACGTCTGCTGGCCCCCCTCAATGTGAGCATTGCCAATAGACCAGAGCAGACCCTAAGAACTAAGATCATGCATCCCAAAGAGCCGCTCCCCAACGAAGAAAGATCTTCGATAGTTTATAGAATTAATTGCAAGAACTGCCCTTGCAATTATGTTGGGGAAACGACCAAAAGGCTCAGGACTAGGGTCCATGAACATGAACTGGCAATCAAAAGGCAGGAGCAGCGCTCACAAGTGTGGGCCCATATGGCCAGCCTTGATCATACATTCGATCTGGACAATGCGCAGGCCATATCTCGTGAGACTACCAAGGGTGGCCACCTTCTTAAAGAAGCCTGGCTTTCTGATGAGAACTCTATTAACCAACATATAGACCTCCTACCGGCTTACCAGACCCTCAGAAGGTGGGAGAGACAACGCGGTGACCCACGGAGCAGACGGCCAGCCTGCCCTTTGCAAAAGCAGGGGGATGGAATTACAAACGTGGAGGTGGCGATCCCCAGAGAGGACAGCGAACCGGCAAAAAAAGGGGAGGGGGATCAGGAGTCACAACAATTGGACAGCTCCCTGCAAGAGTGGGGAGATAGGGCTATAAGTGAAGTGGCGATGACTGCCATGGGAGGAGATGATGGACTAACGAGGGGTTACGATCGGGCGTTGGAAACGAATGTGCGGAAGCGGCTTGGAAAGAGTAAAAAAGGGGGGGGAACAGAGAGCAGGAATGCCCAAATGGCCATCCTTCGCAAGGTTGGGGCGAGGGAGCTACAGGCGAGACAACAGCGGCCTTGGGGGAGGGTGACAGCCTCACAGGGCGTCTTAATTGTAGGTTGAGAGATCGCTCCAAAACGGGAGGGGAAGGAGATAAGGAGCAAAGGCAGCTGGACAGCCACCCCCCGAGTGCATGTACACGCTCAAGGAAAGCGAAGGAGGATCTGAAGACAACCAGCAAGGCCACTGACAGATTGCCAGGTGTAGACCAACTCAGCACATTGTGGACTATTGCAACCAATGGGCCGATGACGCGCTCGAGAAGCCGGGCGCAGAGGCAGGAGGCTATATAAGCCAGCTCCCAGAATGCCTCCCACTCCAACTCTGAGGACGTCGGCAGTTTGGCCAATGAAAGCTAAGTGCTCTTTTATCTATAGGCTTGTTTATATTAAACAGTCTTGTTTATTTTTATCCTGGTGTTCGCTTTTTTCTTGTAAGGATTTTATCAACATGTGTATTCCCAGGATTCGCATTTTTGCTGTTTCTGCACCCGGACCCTCGACCTAGTCATCGGTCCGCTCGTCAGCGTCAGGCGCCTCGTTCTTAAAGAGGCCATCTCCAGGGTTGTCCTCTCCCCTCCAGTTGCTATTATTCCTTTGGCATGTGTGTTAGCACTGGGGGATTGAGTGTCGGATCGCTCCTGCTCATCCTGCTCAGCGCCAGGGGATCGAGTGTCAAGCCGTTCCTGCTTCTCCCCCCCCCCATCTCCATGGCCCCATTTGTCTTGGTTTGCCTCCATGTCCCTAAACTACCCGGCGTCTTCCTATTCGCCAGTCCTATCATTTTCCTTGCTCATGTGCAAACATCTGGGGGTTGTTCCTGTCCCCTGCTCCCCTCTTGTCTCGCTGTCGGATGGGCACCTCTATCTGTTGGTGGGTTGTCTATCGGGCATGCTCCTAGCGTTGCCCCCCCGCTCATTAAATGTGTGGTTTCCTCGGCGCACGTGCAGGAGCGCAGGAAATAGTCGTCTCGTAGTTTGCACACGCTGCTCGTTGCTCTCCTCGTCACTGGCCGTGGCCATGTCTCTATCACCCAGTCCTTCACAGGGCGTATCTCTGGTGCCCCTCTCCTCCCAAGCTCCGCTGTCCCTCTTTCGAGGGTGTGACTGCTCGGGGGGTGGTCATCCAACCGGCACTTTGGAGTTCTTCCCCCCCTTCTCTCATGCATGCGTGTGTGTTGCGGGGTTGGTTATCTGATCGTTCCTGCTCGTTGCCCTCCTCCCCCCCGTCTCGGCTGGATTGGGCTGTGTGTGTCTGGGGGATTTATGGGGTGGGCTTCCCCTGTTCTTCTTCCACTCATCACCCTTGTGCCTCCTTGTATGTGCATGTCTGGGGGTTGGTTATCTGGTAGCGTTCGGCCACCCCCCCTTTCCCTTTTTGTGCTCAACTGGGCCTGGGGAGTTGTCTTGCCTGTAAGGTGCACCTCCAGTTCATTGTTTTCTCCGGGGGTTGTAGTGGTCCCTTCCATTGCTCCATCTTTCCAGTCCTGCAGGGTGCGGGCTGTTGCCAGTTGATGCGATGTTGCCTCTGTTGCCGGTTGATGCGATGCCCTCCCCACCCCTTTAACATTTGATATGCAGGGCCAAGCTCTATATGTCGGTTGATGGAGTTTTCATCCAACATCCAGGCTTCTTTGAGCAGGTGGCCTCCCTTGGTGGCATCTCGGGATATGGCCTCCACATTGGCGAGGTCGAACTCATGGCCATGGTTGGCCATATGGGTCCACACCTGTGAGTGTTGTTCTTAATCTTAATCGCCAGTTCGTGCTCGTGGACCCTGGTTCTAAGTCTCTTGGAGGTTTCTCCAACATAGTTGCAGGGGCAGTCTTTGCATCTGATCCTATATATTACAGAGGATCTCTCCCCAATGGGGAGTGGATCTTTTGGGCGCATAATCCTGGCGCGTAGAATCTGGTCAGGTCTATGGGCCACCCTTACATTGAAGGGGGCCAGCAGTCTGGCCATGGCCTCTGATACGCCATTGATGTATGGCAGAGTCGTCCGTGCCGGTTGCGTTGATGCCACATCGGTTTGTACATTCGCGCGTGGTTCATATGGTCTGCTATGCCGCCTAATAAACTCAACCGGGTAGCCATTGTGTCTGCACACCCGGTAGAGATACCTCTTTTCTTCTGTTCTGGTTGTATTTGTATTGCAATGCGAGCCAACCCGCTTGAATAGAGTCTTGATACAGCTGACCTTATGAGCCACTGGATGGTTGCTTCTATAATGCAGCATCCTATCCATGTGGGTTGGCTTACAGAAGATGGCCGTTTGTAGGGACCCATCAGGCTGTCATTTAATCCATACCTCTAAGAAGGCCAGGGCGCCTTGATTTTCCTCCTCTGCGGTAAAGCGGATGTCGGGGTAGACAGAGTTCAGTTTGTCCATGAAGCTGGTTTTATCTTGTTTTTTAATCACCACGAAGGTGTCATCGATGTATCGAGCCCAAAATTTGGGGCAATACCTCGTCATCACCACCCTCTCTAGTTGTTGAAGGACCGCCTCCGCTATGACACTTGAGAAGGGTGACCCTATCAGTATCCCTTTGGTTTGTTCATACATTGTTCCCTGAAAGACAAAATACGTTTTAAGGCATACGGTTATTAATTGTACCAGGTCCTCGGTATATAAATATAAATATATTTATATTTATTTATTTATTTAATTATTTATTTGGCTGCCCATCTTACCTCAGGGTAACCTTGGGCAGCTTACAATTATAAAAGATAAAAACTATACAAAACTTAAAAAAAACACAAAATACTATGAAAAACCAAATACTGCAGCCCAATTAAAAGATGGGGAGGGCAGGAGCAAGAGAGGGGGACGTGGGATCTGTTGTTAATCTATCAACTATCTCAACTGTGATGGCCGAAGTCAACTGGCAGAGCCAGGTCTTTAGACTCTTATGGAAGGTCAGGAGGATTAGAGCCAACTTCACTCAGAGAAGCAAGATGTTCCAAAGGACAGCACAATGGCAGAGAAGGCTCTTCTCCTGGACCTCACCAACTAGGGCTGACAGGGCCTGCAGCATGCCTCCTCTATTGGCATGGATGGGGCAGGCCAATCCCAGTGGGATGGACCCATTCCATGAAAAGCTTTAAAGATGATTACCAATACCAATACCACTATGGGAGATGTTAGATTATCTTTGCACATACCTGGTGAATGTTAAGGTTAATGGGCTGAATCTAATGTTGAGCCAACTGATTTTTATGCATTTTTCTCCTCTCCACTATTGTCTTTCTTATCACAGCAAACATTAAGAAATAAACACTCTCCTTTATATAATATATCTTTTTTGTTTAATAAGTATTGACATTTCAATATAAACACTGACAGCATTTAATGTTCCAGTTCCATAAGAGAGTAAATTCACTGAGGTCAATGGGACATACCTCTGATAGATACTCATCTCAGTGGTCCCTAGAAATCATTGGAAGAAGCCCTAAATAGTATTATTTTACTACTAATTAAATATTTAAAATTATATGTCTATGAGCAAAGATTGCTAAAGTGCTGGCTTTGGTTCATAGTAATTTACTTATCAGTCCCAATATTTGTGAAAATAGCTTTAACTTAAAAACAAGGACTTGATTTTACAATTTAAAATGCTTATTTAAATACATTACATCAAATGGTTCTCCCAAAGTGGCAATCTTCCTCTTTTGTCCACCCAAGATGTTCCCCAACCCCATTCCAGGTAAAGTTGTCAAGGCTGTGATTATCCTTATTTTCTTCAAATGATCCTGAAGACTATTTCCTCTTTTGTCATTATGATTCTGACTGGGTCTTTAAAAAAACCTACAACTAAAAGTGTTTTTGTATATTTCAAGGAAGTGTCCATTCTAAATGGAGGGATCTCACAATGTCCATGTCAAACCTGAACTCTTCCCTCCTACCAATACCAACTGAAACTAACTCAAAGGAAAAGGAATAATCACCCTCATCTCCTAACCCCCAGAGTGGTTCAAAAGATTGCCATTGTTGGCAACACTGAAACTCACTAAAATATCAAACAAAACCAGGATGGATATGCCACTCCCATCCTGATCCTACCAGAGATTAACTAGAAGTGCTTTCAATGCTGTCTTAGTTTTGCATTCTAGTCTAAAACCCAACAGAAAATGATCCAGAGAATCCATTTCTTCTAGGGACCTCCAAAACTGCAAAACAACCATTTCTTAAACAGCCTTCCCTAAAAAAAGGAAAGGTGGAGATTGGTAAAAAATGTCCAGCACTTTTGGACTCAGTGATGGTTTCTTGAGCCAATAGAACCATGGTGGTGAACCTATGGCACGCGTGCCACAGGCGGCACGCAGAGCCCTCTCTGTGGGCACGCGTGCTGTCGCCCCAGTCCTAGGCCTTCAGTCCCATCCATGAGCAACCTGCATCAAAATCTCCCCGGGCAAGTGGCTTTTTAAGCTAGGTTTTATAAAACCTTTTCGCTTTAGGCCTCTGCCGCCATGTGCAAAAACAAAAAGTTCAATCAATCAATCAATTTCAACTTCTCGCAGGAAAAAAAAAGATCTTGCAAAGTTGGAATTGATTGATTGAACTTTATTTTTAGTCCCACACAGTGCTGGAGGAAGTGATGGGGGACTACGTCGGAGCTGGAAAGAAGGTGCCACATGGGGATGTGGGGGAGTGGTGGAAGCAGGGCACTCTGTGCGAGGGTTCGGTCAGGGTGGCAGGAGCAGGGCACTCTGTGCGAGGGTTCGGTCAGGGTGGTGGGAGGAGGGCACTCTGTGCGAGGGTTGGGTCGGGGCGGTGGGAGCACGGCACTCCAGGTGAGGGGTGGGTTGGAGTGGTAGGTCTGGGCAGCTGGAGCAGAGTACTCCATGCGAGGGTTGGGTCAGAGTGGTGGGAGCAGGGTGCTCCATGCGAGGGTTGGGTCAGGGCGGCGGGAGTAGGGTGCTCCGTGCAAGGGTTGGGTCGGGGCAGTGGGGGCAGGGCACTCTACGTGAGGGTTGGGTAGGGGCAGCAGGAGCGGAGCACTCCGTGCAAGGGTTGGGTTGGGGCGGTGGGAGCAGGGTGCTCTGGGTGAGGGGTGGGTCACAGCGGCAGGTCAGAGCGGTGGGAGCTGGGTGCTCTGTGCAAGGGGTGGGTTGGGGCGGTGGGAGCAGGTCACTCTGGGCAATGGGTGAGTTGGAGTGGCAGGAGCAGGGCGCCCCATGTGGGGGGTGGGGTGGCAGGAGCAGGGCTCTCTGTGTGAGGGGTGGGTCAGAGCGGCAGCGGCAATAGAGTGCTCCATCGGGGGGAAAGTAGTGACTGGTGGCGGGGTGCTTCCCACTGCGTTTTTTTCCCTGGACCTTTAAACCATTTTTAAAAACACAAGAGTTGTATGTATCATGGAAAAGCCAACCCATGGCTGAATGGAATACAATGGCCTCCTTGAACTTATCATCTTACCCCACATCAGAGCAAAGCCTTTCCCGCTAGCAATAACTAAGATGGGTGTTCCCCGTTTTAAAGTAACAACCCAACAAAAACCCCATCCTTCCCCCCGAAAACACGACCTGCGCACCTCTGAAGCTGACGCTTAATCAGAAAGTTGCCCAGGCCCTGCCCCAAGGTGAGCGGCTGAGGCTTCGCCACACCCGGAGCTTCGGGACTGGATGAGAGCTGCCTTTTAAATGAAGGCAGGGGGAGGGGAGGGTGAAATTCTTTGGACCATAGCTTTTCTCATACTCGTCTTCCCTCCGTTTTTAATCCCATGAAGGTGTTTGGTTATTTTATTAAGCCATTGGTGGTAGCCTTCATAGCTCTGTTAACATCCTGGTCTGTTTAATAATTTTACACGGTTGGCTCCCATCCCCTCACTTCCCCCCCATCACTTCTGCTGAGGTACATCTTGGTTCATGTTTATCCTGCCTTTATAAATAACTCAAGCCTAATACTCTTTCCTTGACCTATTTTCCCCACAGCAACGACAACCCTATGAGATGAGTTCGGTTGTGAGGGAATGACTGACCTAAAGTCGCTCAGAGTGACTGACCTAAAGTTCATGCCTAAAGCGGGACTAGAACTCGCAATCTCCCTGTTTCTATCCTAGTGCTTAACCAACAACCCAAATTGTCTTTCATGTTGTCTCCTTGTGGTTCCCTTGTTGAAATTCGAGCAATGGAAGTGGTTTTTTTATTATTCTTCTGAACAGATCAGCTTAAAAGAGAAGAACTCTTGATTGTGAGATCGTTTTAATCTTTCCATTTAGGATTATTGTAATCTGTGTGAGTTGGAAGTACTGTAGCATTTACCTTCTTCCATCCTTAGCAACACTGAAATGGCTTTTTGGTTGGAGAGCTGGTCACCACTGGTCATCTCAGCCCCCTTGAGGTCTTGCTCTTGGCCCGTGGGTGGAGTGCATTCCCCTCACACACCTCAGTACCTACCGCAGCCACCAGCCACTCATGCAGGTCCATTAGGCCACCACCCAGAGCTGCAGGCGTCATGGCCGCCCAGGCCCAGCAGAGATGGGGGGAGACACGCAAGCCTAACTGGGACTGGGGAGCCATGGCGCCAATGGAAATCCGGCTTTCCCCACTTGGGATGGCTTGCTGGGCAATGGGCGTGCTCTACCACCTCTACTCGAGCTTGCTAGCTGGCTGTTTCACCTCCTTTCTGCTGGGCAGGCCAGGGCTCCAGGCAGTGGTGGTAGCCTAGTGGACCTGCACAAGCTGCTGGTGGCAGCGGCCCGAGGCAGGGCTAAGGTGCATTGGGTGTGCGAGGGGAACAGGCTCCACATGCGGGCCAAGGGCAAGATCTGCGAGGAGGCCAAGCAGCAACCTGCTCTCCAACCGTAAGCAAAAACAGATGGGATGGAGTAGGTGCGTCCGGCAGTCTGCATCACGCGCTTCCCCCCTCCCCTACTCTGCCTGCTGCTGGAGGGCTGGCCCAGTATTCGCAGCAGGCTGAGGAGCCTCAGAGTGCACCGGTCGAGGGGCCTCCAGGCTGTGGCTGCTGATGGACACTGTTGGCCCCCATGCACTCGCTGTGTGCAGGGGCTGATGGTGTCAGGCAGCAGCTGCCCTGGCCCCTGCCTTGCCTTGCTTTGCCCTGCGGCAATGGCAGCCCTGCCCTGCCCCTGCCTCGCCTCACCTCACCCCACAGGATGAGCCTCCTGCCCACCGTCCCACCCACCAGAGACCCCCTGGACCTCCCCCAACCCTGTCCGGCCCCCACAGGCATCCCTCCCCACGAGCAACATCAAGGTGGCCACGCCCATCCAGTCTGCCATGGGGGCCAACAGTGTCCATTGCAGCCACGCCCATCCAGTAGCCATGCCCACCCAGTGGGCCATGCCCACCCGGCACCAGACGATCAATAAGTGAGGTTTGGATTGCAGTTTGGGCACTTGGTCTCTAAAAGGTTCGCCATCACTGCAATAGAACCATCCTCTCCCTCATGGATGTATTCACTGCTGCCCAGATCCAAACACATGTTGTATCCTGAGAAGTACTGACCAAGCAGGAGAGACACAGAATCTAAGTGACAATGTGTAAAGAGAAAGGTGACCTTGACAAAATATGAAAAAAACCTTTACCTAGGCAAAGAGGGATGAAAGATTCTTCAAATCTTAGGAATCAAGATAATATTCAAAAGTGGCTCCCTAGTTCATTGGAGTATAATAAAGAGGTACAGCACAATCAGATTTTCAAGATTCTGTTATTATAGCCTATCTCAATAAAGTGTATTTCTAGTCTTCCAATAGCCTATGGACTTTCTCTGTGCATTATTGATCCTCTGAGGAACTCCGGGAGATGAAGCATCAGAAGATATACCTAGAGCACTACTGGAGGAAGATGAAAACTGAATCCAGTTATATTTCATTTCTATCTATCTTCTCTGATATAAAACCAATTTTACTCTCTCCTGGATCCTGTCATACTACTAAGGGGGAGGGGGGTATGCATGGGGGTTTTATTACTTTCACTTCCTCTATTCACTACAAAGTAACCTTTTGTTGATTCGCTTCGGATCTGCTAACCATAACAATGTAGCCATTTGCCTTTCATCCTATGCCCCTCTGAACTTCTCCACTTTACCGGCCAGCGAGAGAAAGTGGGGGGGAAAGATGCAGCATCTGGGATCTGTGTGAGGAGATGTTTAATGATCGTGCCAACGGAGCCGGATGGATGTTATTTCTCCGGGAGTTAACACCTAGAAATCTGCCAGTGTGAATCGCCCGGAAGAACTGCGGGGTGGGGAGCTGCTTAGGGACAATTTAAAACATCAAATTGTAAGGGAATCCCTCAGATCCTATCTATCATGCCTACTATCAGTTTCTTTTAATAAAAGTTCCTGTTGGAAGAGACTATTTCCAAGAGTTCTGCTTTCTTAAAATGTGGATTGAAGTGGGTCCTTACATTAGACAGGATCTGAAGTAATAGTCAACCTGGAAGGGAGAACCTTGCCGGGGGACTTTGCAAAAAATACAATGTCAGACGATGAGGCAGGGAAGGGAGAAACCCCCATGGAGAGGGAGCCTTTCCCCCAACCGAAAACCTGCCAGCTGTCGGGATCTGAAATGTCATACTCCTCAGGAGAAAGGTGGTGGAGACGTGTAACCACAAACCTCAGTGGTCAATGGGCGTTGGAAAGAAAGGCGAGTGGGAAAAGAAATCAAGAAAGGTGACCCTGAGATGGGGGGCCAACCAACCAGAATGGAAGCAGGAGATGGAAAAATCCCTGCACGTGAGCGAAGAGGAAGGAAGTTGGGCACCGCACTCGAACTGGATCCTAGAGAAAGCTATTGACCTGATGAAAAGAACCCTTGGCTCTCTGGGGGAGGAGAATTCTGAGCCCTGCGGCCGCACCAGCACCTGGAGCTGCAGCTGGAGGGACACTGAGGGGGAATTGGAACCTGCAGTCCCGGGGACATCCGCTGATCCAGCAGCGACCACCTCAGCAGCCCCCACTCCCCGCAGCCCCCACTCCCGCAGATGGCGATCCGGATGGAAGACAATACCACTGATGGCGAAGGCACGATCCATTCAAAGACTCCTACCGCTGGACGTGAAATTCAAGGGGGAGCCGACACGCTTGGGGTTTTTCCTAACCCAAGTCCTCAGCTACATAGTCCTCAGCTACACGGGCGGCACATCTGAAGCGACAAAGCCCGTATCCATATCATGCAATCCACCCTGGATGCACCGGCCGCAGTTTGGGTGGTGAATTTGCATGATTCCGATGCCCCAGAGCTCAACGACTTCAACCATTTCATGTCCTCTCTGAGAAGGCGATTTGAGGACCCCCTGGCTGATCACAAAGCCCGCGAAAGAATCAAAATGGTGAGGCAAGGCAGACGCCCGGTAGCCGAATATACACAAGAATTCCGGGCCATTGGAGTGATTTCCAGGATGTCGCTGAGACTAGACCTAGGGAGATGATCGCGCGCTCCTTAGGTAAGATATTCTTCTGCTGGTGGGTCTGTTTGGGCCGAATGCCACCCCAGAGAGGTGGCCACTGAAGGGTGAATCTTTGAGGAACACGGGCCGGCGGTAGCCGGCCCGCAGAACTCAAAGCAGCCCCTGGAACCAACGGAAGAAAGGCAGACCGCATTTATGCATTCTGCCATTAACAGCTGTCTTGCAGAGACGGAGAAACAGCTAATTTTGACAGCAATCAGCCGGTCTGGGTGAGACTTTGCTTCCTTTACTTCGGCAATGTGGATTTTGTCGTTAAATCCTTTTTAAACAGTCTGTCTTCAATTAAACCGGGAAGCCTGAAGGGAGGAAGGAGGGTTTTTTTCCTTCCCCCCCCCGTACAAGCGGCGGTTTAAGCTTCTACTACAAAAAGAAGAACAATTTGATTTACTTTAAAGTCTTTAAAAGCCTAAAACTGAGGAAATTTATTTGCTTTTTAAGAGAAAAGATATATTTAATTGGGAAAGCCATTCTTGTTTTAATCTGTTTTTTTTTAAAAAAAAAACTTCAGAATTTTTTTTTTATTTACTCTGAAGAACTTTCTATTTTACTTTTTTAATTTTTTTCTCACTGTCTAATGCCTGGGAAAGTTACATTGTAGCCAGTTTTTTTCCCTTTGTCCTCTGGCAGCTGCTGTTTGTTTAGAGTGAAAGTTTGGCTGAACGCCCAGACACTTGGCTGAATGCCCAGACATTCTTATCTCTTGGTACAAGGTATTCAAAGAGACCTTTTTTTTCCCTTTCTGTCTGTGGCTGTAAAATGCTTATTGTAAGAAGAATTGAACATCAAGAATTGAATTAGTTGGATTATAAATTGGACAAATTTTACTACATAGTTTTTTCTTATTTTTTCTTTTTTTCTTTTTTCTTTTTCCCTTTGGGCTTGTTTTCTGTTGTGTCATTTTTAATCTTTGTTCTTTTTGTTTTGGATCTCCTCCTGTTTTTTTTTTACTATTTTTATCAATCTGGGATTGCTTTTTTACTTTTTATTTTTATTTTTATTTTGTTTTTGTTTTTTGGGCTTTGCCTCTAGGTAAAAAAAAATATTTTTTTTGCTTTTTTTAAGATTAGGGGGGCTTCCTGCTACCCCATGACTCTTTTTTGGAACTATTTTTTTTCTGCCTTTTGAATTATGTTTGGCTTCCCCTTCTAACAATAGGAAGGTAAGGGATTACAACTGGCCATCGGGCCATCTGGTGGATTACAATTGGCCATTGGGCCACCTGGTGAAAGAATTCTGGGCCATTGCCAGCAATCTGAACTGGCCGGAAGACATCCTCCTTAGCCATTTCAAAGACGGCCTAAATTACGACTTGTATGACACTTGCCTGCCCCGGGGAGACCCACACCAACTCAACGAGTGGTACATCCTGGCAGAGGAAGCAGAGATCGACCTACTGAAGAGGCACCGCCAAGGAAAACCATGGGGCCGCTCACCACCTGAGCCGACGCGCGAGCCAGCGAAGTCACCGGCTATGGCCAAGAAGCCAACGGGCTGTTTCAAATGGGGGAGAGTGAGGCTTTGGGCTGTAGAATGCCGCTCAAAAGCCCCCCAGCACAATCCAGACAGATCACTGGCCAGTAAATCCAGGAAGTCCCCAGCTAAGCCAAAAGAACCCGCCATGAGAGTGATAGAGGCTGTGGAATCCCCAACCTCTGCCCAACGTGGGGAAGGAACTCCAGCCTACACCGCAGGGCCGGTGGACACCTCAGACAACAGCTCGGAGGGCGAACCCCTGGTAAGTGGACCCTAGCCACTTTACCAGTCCACCTATCCCTGGGAAATCATGAGGAAGACATAACGTTCGTAGTGACCCCAGACATGGAATGCCCGATGATCCTAGGGCTGGAATGGTTAAAAAATGGAACCCCTGGGTAAATTGGTGGACAGCAGAAATCAATTTCCCGAAGGGGGACCCTACAGACTTAAAACCCCAAGGCAATCTACCAAAATTAAGAACAGAAAAAGCATCCATGGGAGAAGAAAAGGGGCTGCCCGAAATACCAGAGGAATACAGAGATCTTGCTGAAGTTTTCAGTGAGGAGAGGGTGGATGAGCTCCCCCCCACCGACCCACAGATTGTGCCATAGAATTCAAGCCCAGGGCAAAACTCCTGAACCCCAGACTATACTCCATTAGCCCAAAGGAGAAGGAGGAGATGGAAAGATTCATAAAGAAAAACCTAGAAAGGGGGTTCATCGAACCTGCCAAGCCTAAAGTGGCTGCCCAGGTCCTCTTTAGAGAGAAGAAGGATGGCTCTTTACGCTTATGCGTAGACTACCGCTTATTGAATACAATCAGTGAAAGCAACCCATACCTCCTACCCCTCATGAAGGACATGTTCACACCTATCGAAAGGAAGAACTTTTACTAAACTAGATCTAAGGGAAGCGTATTACCGTGTTAGAATTAAGGAAGGGGATGAATGGAAAACCACATTTAATTGCCCAATGGGGTGCTACCAATTCAAAGTTTTGCCATTTGGATTACAAGGGGGTTCCATAGTATTTATGCAATTAATCAACGAGGTACTAAGGGAGCACCTATTTAAGGAGGTCCTGGTTTATTTAGACGACATCCTTATCTTCACCGAATCCAAAGAGGAACATGTCAACCTAGTCAGAGCGGTTTTAAAGAAACTGCGAGCTGCCCACCTATATGCCAAATTATCGAAATACAAATTCCACCAGGAAAGAATAGACTATCTGGGTTATTGCATATCCCCACAGGGCATTGAAATGGACCCAGAGAAGGTCAGAGCAGTATTAGAATGGGCACCACCTCGCACAAGAAAGCAACTGCAAAGTTTCCTGGGCTTTGCAAACTTTTACCGCCAATTCATTCCCTCATTTGCCCAGATAACCCTGCCCCTCACGAACTTACTAAAAATGAATGGAGAATCCTCAGTGAAACCTAGCCAGCCACTAAAATGGACAATGGAATGCCAAGCGGCATTTGAGAGATTAAAGAGACTCTTTTGTGCCGAACCAGTACAGGCATCCAGACATGATAAGCCCTTCGTAATACAGGCAGATGCAAGTGATGTGGCAGTGGGGGCTGTACTATTACAAGAAAACAGTAAGGGGTATTGCAACCCTGCACGTATACGTCCAAGAAACTCACTGAAACAGAACAGCGCTGGCCCGTGTGGGAGAAAGAGGCATACGGGATACTTACGTGGCGCCAATTCCTGGAAGGGAATAAGATCCCTTTTCAGGTGTGGACACACCACAAAAACCTGGAAGCCTTGAAAACACCCAGGAAGCTCAACCCTAAGCCAGCCCGCTGGTCCCAATCTTTTCACCAATTCAACTTTATGCTCAAGCACTTGCCGGGGGGAAAGAACTTCCTGGCAGATGCACGCCTGCCCCAATATAACAGCATGCGAGCCACCGATTCTAAACCACTTATGGCAGAATCACAACTGGCAGCGCCAGTAACTACCAGAGCCCAAGTTAAATTAAAACCGCAGCTGGGTAGCCAAACCGGAATTGAATTCCGGAAAACTTTGGAAACAGATGAATGGTTCCAGAAAAATAGACATGTGTGCACAATTAAGGACGGACTACTTTGGGTGGGGAAAAGGTTATATATAACAACCACCCAGAGGGTCACATTCATGCAGCTTTGCCATGACACAAAATCAGCAGCGCATTTTAGATTTGTAAAAACATTACACTTAATTAAAAGGCAATTTTGGTGGCCATCCATGAAAAAGGACATAGAAAGTTACATGGCCAGCTGCCCAACATGCGCAACTGCAAAAAGGTTGCAAGGGAAATCGCCCGGACTGTTACAAACAGTGGCAAATTCCTCAGCCCCCTGGAGGAAAATAGCCATGGATTTTATAGTGGAATTACCAGAAAGCAATGGGAATACTGTCATCTGGATGGTCACGGACTTGTTTTCCAAACAGGTGCACTTTATCCCTTGCCAAAAGATTCCCACCGCAAAAGCCTTAGTGAAACTTTTCGTGCAGCATATTTACAGATTGCATGGGGCACCCTAACGCATCATATCTGATAGGGGAGTGCAATTTACGTCTGCATTTTGGAAGGAATTTTTATCCCTTTTAGGGACCACTCAGGGACTGACATCTAGTCATCATCCTCAAGGGAACGGTCAATCAGAGAAACCTAACTCAGTACTTGAGCAATATTTAAGATGCTTTATTGATTTCCAGCAGTCGAATTGGACGGACCTACTCTCTTTCGCAGAAGTTGCCTACAATAATGCAGTCCACTACAGCACAGGTTACACTCCTTTTCAAATAGGTACCGGTCAAAGTTTCAACCCCATGCCAGAACTAATCCCAAACAAACCGGCAATCCCATCACTGAAAGAATGGATAGAACAATTACAAAACACCTGGCCAATAGTTAGAAAAGCCCTAGACGAAGCTAGGCAAGCATACAAAGCACAAGCAGATAAAAAAAGAGTTGAACCCACACCATTCATTATAGGAGAAATGGTATATTTGTCTACAAAATCCCTACAACCCTGTAAAAAACTTGGACCAAAATATATAGGACCTTTTCCAATTAAAAGAATCATAAACCCAGTAACAGTAGAATTAGAATTACCAAAAAATCTCAGGCAAATACACCCAATTTTTCACTGCAGTTTGCTGAAAAGAGAACAACAGTCACCCTTACGGCCAAAAATTCCCTCCCACCACCTCCAATCATGGTGGAAGGAGAACAACCCTTCAAAATAAAGGAAATCCTAGACTCTAGGAGATATCATGGGACACCTCAATACCTAGTAGCATGGAAACACCTCCCCTCCTCACAAAACGAGTGGGTCCATAAACGTCATGTCAGAGCCCCGAAGCTATTAAAGAAGTTTCATACAGAGTATCCTAACAAGCCAGACTAACTTTTATACCTGTTTTGTTTTCTTTACAGGTGGATCGCTCTTATTTTTAAGGGGGGCAGGATGTCAGAATCCAGTTATATTTCATTTCTATCTATCTTCTCTGATATAAAACCAATTTTACTCTCTCCTGGATCCTGTCATACTACTAAGGGGGAGGGGGGTATGCATGGGGGTTTTATTACTTTCACTTCCTCTATTCACTACAAAGTAACCTTTTGTTGATTCGCTTCAAATCTGCTAACCATAACAATGTAGCCATTTGCCTTTCATCCTATGCCCCTCTGAACTCCTCCTCCTTACCGGCCAGCGAGAGAAAGGGGGGGAAATAGATGCAGCATCTGGGATCTGTGTGAGGAGATGTTGAATGATCGGGCCAACGGAGCTTGATGGATGTTATCTCTCTTGGAGTTAACACCTAGAAATCTGCCAGTTTGAATCGCCCGGAAGAACTGCGGGGGGGGGGCTTCTTAGGGACAATTTAAAACATCGAATTGTAAGGGAATCCCTCAGATCCTGTCTATCATGCCCACTATCAGTTTCTTTTAATAAAAGTTCCTGTTGGAAGAGACTGTTTCCAAGAGTTCTGCTTTCTTAAGATGTGGATTGAAGTGGGTCCTTACATAATCAAGAAAATTTTGGATTGTGCGGAAATGGATAGGCTTACTTTGAAAATGAAAGGAAAAGAAGATACAGAATACTTTCAAACTTGGGGTGTATTTTACCAATGGTTGGAAAAACGAGGTAGAGTTTAGGAATCTAATATGCATTATTAAGTTAAACACTTGGACCCAGACAACATGTTGTTTACTAAGCACTAATGAATTATATAAAAAATAATAAAATATTTTTCCAATTTTTTTTTGTTTGTAATAGTCTCAAAATGAAAGAAGAAAAATGTTATTTTTGCTGGTGTAGCAAAAAAAGGTATTCTAAAATTTTAAAAGGCTAATGTAATTTTTTTAAAAAAATCCAAGGCATGTAATTAAAATCTGAAGTCCTTTTAGCCTTTAATCTATAAAAACTTAAGTTCATAAGAAAGATCATTTAATCCTGGTGGATACAGTATATGGAGTATTCACTGCAATTTTCCTTCCCTCCGTTTACTATTGTTGGTAAGTTCATTTTTCATTTTGAACAATATTGTGGGTAAGGAATATGGTATAACTCTAGTATTACACCAGAAATAACTAGTCTCCAAAGACCCATGGACCACCTGGGATTTCGTTCTGTAATAGAACCATTTGAAGAGTTTGTCCTGGAAACTGCCTCTCTTTTCTCATGAAGTTCAATATCAAAATTATTGATTATTTAGAAACTCATTATTTAACCATCTTAGTTTATTTGCACTCATCATTTTTCAGTGTAATAATAACGCAGCCAAATCTAATTAGTTTGTAAATATTACACCACCATCTTATACGCTGATGACTGTATGGGGAACAAAGTCCCCTTGGAGTTGCCATCCCCACTCATTGCTGTGGTCCACCTCCCAAAAAGAGGGCTAAGGAATGAAAGATTCCTACCCCCACCAGCTCCTGGCAAAACAATAGCACTGATTTAGACTGAATAAAAGAAATATGACACAAAAAAGAAGTGCATGTTACTTCATAAAGGGCCAAGAACTCTTCTAAATTCTTACATTTTTAAAATCTCTCAATTCCTTTTTTTAAACAAATTCTTTTTTCAATTTTTAAATTGTTCCAATTTTTATCTTCTTTTTTAACTCTTAAATATCATTTTTAATTTTAAAATTCTTTTCCATTTTTTTTATAAAATTCTTTTTTCAATTTCTTTTTCAATTTTTCAATTTATTTTTTCAACTAAAAATTTGAAAAAAACACAGTTTACATTTTAATTCTTTAGAAATTTTTACATTAATGATCTAAGAGGAAAAAAATAATAAAAAATCATGGAAAAAGAGACAAACACCTAAAACAGGGAAGATAGTGATGAGTTTTTCAAGACAGAGAACAAAACGCCAAGAACTCTTATAAACTATTGTAAACTGATACTTCACAACAGGGAAAATATTTAATTTTTAGACATTTTTATTTTTTTAACAAACAAAGAAAAAGTCATGGAAATAGAAACACTATAGTGACTTGCAAAATGTGTCATATGTTTCAGCTTATGCCTACAGAAGACCCAAACTATGTATATATCAAATATAAACTACTTAAATTACTAGAAGAAAAAGTAAAGGGTCTTGAGGCAACTCTAGCCACTCTGAAACTTAATGGACAAAGTGAGAAATCCCAACCTAAACAAGAAGACTACACCAAAATAAAACACAATAGGGAGCAAACAGCTTTTAAAAAATGACCCTGCATATGAACATAAAGAAGATAACTGATATACCCAAAATGAACACAATAGGGAACAAACAGCTTCCGTAACAAATGAGCCTACATATGTACCTAAAGAGCAAAACCAATGGAAATATCAGAGGATTGGAACAGAGCTGATATGGTTCCCATCTTCAAAAAAAGGAGAGAGAAAAACAGACGCAGGAAACTACAGACCAATCAGCCTAACAATACCTGGAAAGATACTGGAAAAAATAATCAAAAAACAGATCTGTGAGTATTTAGAAACAAATAAAGTTATAACTAGTAGCAACAGATCATTCCAAACCAATCTTGTTTCATTCTTTGAAAAAGTGACTAAATTAGTAGACCAGCGAAATGCTGTGGACAACGTATACTTAGATTTCAGTAATGCATTTGACAAAGTAGACTACAACCTACTTCTTGGTAAGCTAGAAAAATGCGGGATAGACAGCATTTGTAACTGGCTTACAAACCGTACTCAACGAGTAGTCCTTAATGGTACAATGTCTACATGGATCACCATATACAAAGATTTGTATACATAGTTGTCCTCTGTGAGTGGGAGAACAGAGTGTTTTCCCTTATTTGCTATCAGAAGGAGAAATATACAGTGGTGGGATTCAGCCAGTTCGCATCACTTTGGCAGAACCGGTAGCTAATTTTTTGTTGCCCAGGCCCAAAATGGACTTCCAGAAGTGGCATCCACACAGAGAACTGGTTGTTCACATATTTGAATCCCACCACTGGAAATATATGATAATCTGCTCAAGCAAATATTCATTTAGCGGAGGGAGATTGCTGTTTTAATGCAGCAGTTATCTTCTTCTCTGATTTATTTTGCCAAGTTTGCCTATTGTGTATGATCAATGCAATTATTTAATAAAGGAAATTAAAATTAAATTAACTTCAGAACTAGATTAATCTGAATGGATAAAGGTCCTTTTATATTTGTTATTGATTCAGCCACAGGATCCAAGGTACAGCTTGTTTCACAGAATTATCCAAAGCAGCAACGTTAAAATGTTCCCAGTTACAAAAGAGTGTTTTCCATCTTCCATTTCTTATAATATACTGTGGTGAAACTATGTTCCCACTGCATCTATCTCCAATACATATGGATGTTCATAAACATATTTTTCACCACCATTACAATATGGGAAGTTTCAATTTGCAAACCTAAAATGATTTCTTTATTTCTTCTCAAGCTGTGCCAGTGGAATGAGTTCCATGATCTATGGTTACAATTACCCAGTACTGGATTAAGTGCCGCTACATTATGCAAATGGTTACTGTGATTAGGAAACTGCCTGCAGGCTAATGGGCTGCCAAAGCATGTCATACTGTTTCAGACTATCTTGTTCTCTCTCTGCAAATTCAGATATGATTCTCCATCTTTCCACATAGCACAAAACATTACAGATAATAAATTCCTACCAGTGTTAACTCTTACAAAACTAATAGTTTAGCTCCCCTGCTAACTCTTACATTTTCTTGCCACCCTAGAATTTTACTCTAGTATATTTTAGAGCTCCCGAGTGATACCCATGTTTGACTGGCAGAGGATTGGCAAATGTATTCTGTAACATACCAGGATAGCTGGCAGGTCTGCAGCCCAAGGAATGTGACAGCCATTGCATGGGGCCAGCCCTCCAGCAAGGCTGCTACCACCCAGGACAACCTGCTTTTGACCATTAGCCACATCCTTGCCCTGGGAACTTGGCTGAGACTCTGCCACCTGTCAGTCTATTCTTAGCAGGTGGACTATACAAAAATACATGGTAGGCTGGATTTGACCTCTGTGTGTGTGTGTGGGAGAGTGAGTGAGTGAGTGTGTTGCATAATAAATAGCATATTATAGGTAAGGAACATTATTTACATAAAAATGAAACTCTGTTATTTTGAGAATGTAACCATATTGAAAGAGTCCATGTAAGGATAGAAGATATGAGATAAAAGTATTGCTAGTATAGAAGTAGAAGTGTATTACAAATCACGTAGCCCCTATGAAGACACAGGTAGAAATTCTTACCAGATGTCAAAAAATTAATAGAAATAGGGCACTGTAGCAATAAAGTATTTCAACTATCATTAGCTATAATGGCTATTTGGAATTAATGTTCAGTTTTTCACTGCTGAAATAGTCAGATTTAATTTATGCTTTATTATCTCCATTTGTTTCTTAAGTATTTTCTTTTGTGGATCTGTTTGTAGTTCTAATTCCAGCTTTCTGAGTTCTTCTGTCAGCTTTAGCTGTAGCTGTTTCTTTTCTTTATTCTTTTTAGCAATGTAGGTTATAGCTACCCCTCTGAAATATGCTTTAGCCGTGTCCCATACATTTTGAAGCGATGTTTCTTCCTTCCTATTTATTTTAAAGAAAAATTCCATTTCCTTTGTCGCTAGTTGTAGAAATTCTTTTTCTTTCAATATAGATTTAATATAGATTTTCAGTATAGATTTATTCAGGGACCATCTTGGTATTTTCTTAATTCGTTAATTTTCTTAATTCCTTTCCAAGTCATTTTTATTGGGTTATGATCTGCCCAAACATTGGTTTCTATCTCCACTTCTTGGATCATCGTTTTCAGTTCTGAAGATATCCATATCATATCAATTCTGGACCAAGATTTATGTCTATTTGAATAAAATGTGTATTGCGATTTCTCGGGGGTTTTCTCTCTCTCTGTATCTTTGATACAGAGTTCTTCTGTCATTTTTGAAAACGCTTTAGGTAGTATATTTCCTCCTTTTCTCCCTTGTTTAGCGCTTTTATAGTCCAGAATTCCACACTATTGCATTGAAATCTCCCATTATACAAAGATTTTGGTAATTTAAATCTAGTATTTTTTATATAGTTTTTGATAGAATTGCTCTTGTTTATCATTTGGTGTATATATTGCAACCATCAATATCCGTTTTTGATCCATCATAATTTCCACCATTAGTGATCTCCCCTCTTCATCCGCATAAATTTGTTTGGGGTTCATCTTTTCTTTAATGTAGAAAGCTATTCCTCTTTTCTTCTGAGATGCTAATGCAAAGTACAGTTTGCCAATTTTCGGTCGTTCTAGCACTTTGAAATGTTGTCTCTTAATATGTATTTCTTGAAGGCAAATTATATCCATTTTTAGTTTTTGTAGTCGTGTAAAAAAATTTCTCCTTTTTAAGGGAAAGTTTAGTCCATTTATGTTTATTGATAAAATCCCAGTCTCCTCCATCTCTTTCAGTTATATCTAGGTCTCAGTCTTCTAGTCGACCTTATCTGTCTCTGGTCTCTTGGTCTTGCTCCTTCTTCTGAGTATGTATTTTTATTTTCTTCCTCCTCTTTTTGTTTGGGTGCTCCTTCAACTGTTGTTTCTTCTTGCTTCTTTGGTTCAGGATCGCCTCTTTCCAGGCTCTGTGGTTATCAAAGAACTCCAGTGCTTTGAGTGGTGTATCCAATCTGCATCTTTTCGTGTCCCAGTAGACTAAAATTCCTTCTGGAATCAGCCATCTAAAATTCACTCCTTTTTCAGCTAATTTCTTAGTTAGAAACTGATATTCTCTTTGGGCCTCTCTTATTCTCCTAGGGATTTGTTTAAGAACTACAATTTCTTTTTCTTTGTACATCAACGGTTTATCTCTTACTTTTCCCAGAATCTCATCTCTTGTAGATCTTTTGAGAAATCTAATGTGCACTTCCCTAGGGACTTTATTTCTCCTGGCATAATTTCAATTGACTCGGTAGATCTGATCTAATTCTCCTTCGATTTGCGATTTTCCGATTCCTAGTGCGTCTGCCAGTAACTCAGTTATCAAACCTAAGAGGTCCTCTTTCTTGTCTTCTATTATATTTTGAAATCTTAGAAAGTATGAGGCCTTTTCCATTTCTATAACCGCTAAGGAGTCTTCTAATTCTCCATTTATTTGCATCAATTTTTGGTTTTCATCTTTTAATACTTTCAGTTTCTGATCCACCTCAGTTGACTTATCTTCTATCTTTTGGATTCTTTGTTGGTTATCTGTGATCATCTGTTTAAAATTTTCAATTTGAGAATCTATATTATTAATTTTTTGACTCATTTTGTGAAAATCACTTTTCAACTCCTCATGTTTTTTCATTGTATTTGCCGTCTGAGCAGCGATAGCCTCTTGAATTGCTTGCAAAGCTGCTTGCATATCTTTCTGGAAGGTGTCCGTCTTGTCCTGCTGAAGCATTGTGGTAATTGATCTCTGATATACTGGACTGGCAGAAGTCGAGGCAGGAGCAGAAGATCCTTTTTTCCCAACTTTAGATACGTTTGGGGCGCTCATCTTTATCTTTAATTCATAAGTTGTAATCCATCAAATACCCAAATTTTATAATCCAATAGGCTCCTAATAGTTAGGAGAGGGTAGCCATAAAAATAGTAAAAGGTAAAAAAAGGTAAAATAAAATTAAATAAAAATTAAAAAAGGGAGGAAGAAAAAACCAAGAAAAAAATGATAATAATAGCAGGGCTAGGAACAAAGAGGGGGGGAAGCCCCAGAAAAGGAAAAAGAAAAAAGAAAAATGCCAAAATTTATAATCCACAGAATTCTATTCAAAGAAGTTCTTGGTGTTTACTTCTTCAGAGACAGTTTGTAATAGTTCCAAGTCAGGCTGTGTTTATAATCCAAGGGTGTCAGGTAGCTCCAAATACAGTTTTATTTATAATTATAGTCTATCTTGTAAAAGCAGGCAAACCGAAGGAGCTCTTTCTTTCTCAGGCAAGGTTTTCAAGGACCATTGGCATACAGCCAAATTTTAATCTGAGTTAACTCCACTCAGGGGAAGCTAGGTATAATTCTCAGTTTCACCACTAGATGGCATTAGATGTCCATTCCCACCATGTTTAAAGGGACAGTAAAAATAAAAAGTAATTTGGGAGTTTAAAAAGTAACAGTTGTGATGGCTTTCCAACAAACAAGTAGGCAAAAAAAAAACCTAAAAAGTGAGAAGCTTCCCAAGTTGTCCTTTCATGCCTCAGACAGCTTTACGATATGGTAAATTTTTAGTTTGCCAAAAGCTTAAACCGCCACCTGTAATTCAGGAGGGGGGGTAGGAAGGAAGACTCCACCCCCTCCCTAAAACTAAAGGCTTTGCTTTCAAAGCTATTGGATGCTGTTCACAACACTGGTATCCACAGGCAGAGAGAGAGAAGAAAGTATTCTTACCCAGATCAGCTGTTTGCTTTCGCTTTAGGATTCTTCGTCTCTGATGAACAGCTGGTAATGGCGGACCGCATAGTTATGGTCAGCCTTTCTTCCTGCCGGTTCCGAGGGCTCATCTGGATCCAGCGGGCCAGCTACTGCTGACCTGTGATCTTCAGAGTTTCACCCCTTGGTAGTCACCTCTACAGGGCAACTTTCAGTCCATTCAGACCCACCAGCTGGTAGAAATCGGACATGGGGAGAGGAAAATCATTTCCCCGAGTCTATCTTGCAGCGATGTCACCAGAAATCCCCACTGCTGAAATAGTCTTGATAGTCTCCCACTAGTAATAGGAAATGTAACAAGCAGCAACTTAAATATTTTTGTATATTTAACCTTGAATGAGACCATAAGTCTACTACTCATTGAGTTATTTGCCTGGGATAACTACACTTCCAGACTCCAGTTCTGTAATGTACTGAGTTGTGTTGGACAGCAGGTGCAGGGCGAGAGCCAGGCGAGGCTAGCAGCCACGTGGTTGCTACGGAGCCTGGATGTCTGGCGGCCCGGGCAGGCTGGATACTTTAGCGCAGGAGAAACCCTGTGCTATGATTGGTTAAGGTTACCCAGAGCTCCTTGTATAAAAGGGCGGAGCCAGTTTCATTTTCTGTTCTGTTCTGTTTCTGTTCCAATGAATAAACCTTGTTGTTGTTTAATCTCGTCTCTTCGATGTCTACCGATCTAAAGACAGAACAATTGGCGATGAAGGTGGGATGCTGCTGCCACCTTGACGAAGGGCCCGAATCACCGTAAAGGAGGGCCAGACCATGCTGAGGGTCAGCGTTCCTATTTCGGCTCACTCACCCACCAGTACGCAAATGCTGGGGGAGAGTGCTGCGAGGAACTGTCCGGGAAACCCTCTAACAGAGTGGCAGCATGTGGTAGAGGAGAGACACCATAATGGCAAAACTGGGCCGGCTTGCGGAATTCGACGTTGCTCGCCCGGAGCGGTGGAGCTCGTACGTCGCCTGGGCTGAGAACTATTTCCGCGTGAACCGGATCACAGAAGACGAGCTGAAGGCCGCCATGCTGCTCTGTGTGTGTGGCCAAGCCGTCTTCGACATCGCAGAAAACCTCATGGCCCCAGTGCCATTGGAGACCATGACCTATGGAGAGCTAAAAAAGATGCTCAAGGAGCACTTCAAGCCAAAGCTGTCGGTCATTGCATGGTGGCATGCTTTCGAGCAGCGGGACCAGCATCCAGGAGAGTCCGTCACAGAATTCATCGCTGCCCTCCGACAGGCAGCGAGGCCGTGTGAATTCAAGGACTTAGAGGAACGGTTACGAGACCGTTTGGTTTGCGGACTATGGAGCAGAGATCTTCAGCAGAAGATCTTTGCGAAGGAGACTGTCTCGTTCCAAAACACGTTGCGATAGGTCACCACAGAAGAAGCAGCCGGCGGAGCTGTAAGGGCCTTGTGGCTCTCAAAGAACCCTCAGCCATCGCAAACCATCCAGCACGAGGACGTCGAACCAGAGGAAGAGGCCGAGTCGGACCAGCAAGTTGACCTGGTGCGACAACCCCCAGCGAAAGGACTGCTGAGACTTCTTGACAAGGCAGATCCCTTCCCTAGGTGCATGGGGTGCGGGGGACGGCACAAACAAGCCAACTGCCGGTTCCGAACAGCCCATTGCCGAGCATGTGGCAAGCAAAGCCACATCGCTGCTGTTTGTTTAGGACATGGAAAAGAACTTTCCAAGAAAGAGTTGCCTCGGAAAGGTACCGGGGTACCCAGCCAAAACTGGGTGGGGTTCTGTGCCAGCAGGTGCGGCGTCCATAGAACCGGGGGACATAGGCCCTTAAAGAAAAAGCTGCAACTCGAAGTCAGGTTGCAAGGGGTTCCATTGAGGATGGAACTGGACACGGGGTCCGCCCTGTCCATCATTTCCCAGAGCACTCTTAACAGAATTTGTGGCCGAAGCAGCCAACGGGTGAAACTGAGGCCATCGAACTTAATATTGACCCATTTCCAGAATTCCCCGGTCAGAGTTAAGGGGGAGGCCACTCTAAGGGTGCAATTCCGGAAATTCATGGGAATGTTGAATATCATCGTGGTTGAGGCAGACATGTTCACTACTGAACTGGGGGAGTATAAGGGGCCCCCAATTGCCTTGAAGTTAGATCCTTCTGTCGCACCGATTAGGATCAAGCCTCATCAGGTGCCGTTCGCTCTCAAGCACAAAATTAATGCAGAATTGGATAAACTTTTGCAGCAGGGCATCTTACAGCCTGTGGACAGCAGTCCATGGGAAACCCCCATACTGACGCCACTTAAGGCCAACAGGGAAGTCAGAATCTGTGCTGACTATAAGTGCACGCTGAATAAAGCTCTGCAGCAACACTCCTATCCCGTGCCAGTAGTCAGCCATATTCTGGCATCTCTACAAGGGGGTTGCATTTTTGCAAAACTTGATTTGGCCTAGGCCTACCAACAGCTGCCGGTGGATGACGCCACGGCAGAGGCACAAACCATTGTGACCCATTGGGGGGCTTTCAAGGTGCGGAGGCTACAGTTTGGCATTAACATAGTGCCAGGGATTTTCCAGAGTGTCATGGAGCGAATGCTCAGAGACCTTCCGGGTGTATGCCCGTACTTCGATGATGTCCTCATCGCAGGGGAATCAGTGGAGAATCTAGCTGAGAGACTCAAGGCCGTGTTGCTGCGGTTTTGCAAAGCAGGCCTGAAACTCAGGAAAGACAAGTGCAAGATTGGGGTCACGTCCACAGAGTTTCTGGGGTTTCGCATAGACGCGGAAGGCATACACCCTGCTCAGTCCAAGCTGGAAGCGATCCAGCAGGCACCCAGTCCCAAAACAAAAGCAGAACTTCAAGCATTCTTGGGACTGTTAAATTTCTATCATGCCTTCCTTCCCCACAAGGCAGCTGTGGCGGAGCCATTACACCGGCTCCTAGACAAACAGGCTATATGGGTGTGGACACGTGTCCACGAGAAGAGTTTTGCTGCAGTTAAAGCATTACTTTCCTCAAATGCAGTGTTGGCTCATTTTAATGAGCAACTTCCTGTTAGCATAGCGTGCGACGCTTCCCCTTACGGGATCGGAGCTGTTTTAAGTCACCTTAAAACATATGGGACTCAGGTCCCTATAGCATATTATTCCAAAACCCTGTCTGCCGCGGAGCGTAATTACGCGCAGATAGATCGAGAAGCATTGGCAATCGTAGCGGGCATCAAGAAGTTCCATGACTTCTTCTATGGTCGCCATTTCACGGTCTTCACAGACCACAAGCCACTTCTGGGGTTGTTCACAACGGACAAGCAGACACCCCACATAATCTCTCCAAGAATGTTGAGATGGTCAATATTTCTCTCTGCGTATGATTTTTGCATGATTCACAAGCCGGGCAAAGAGATGGGCCATGCAGATGGCCTCAGTAGATTGCCCTTAAGAAACATAGAGCCTGATCCTGCACCAGCAAACCACATCCTGTCTATTCAGGATTTGCCTGAGTCCCCTCTCCACGCAGGGGATGTTGCTGCTGAGACAGCTGCCGACAACACGCTGACACGCGTGTTGAACTGGGTGTTATCGGGATAGCCGGACACATGTCCGGGTACGGAATTTCAGGGTTTTTGGAAGCGAAAGTCGGAGCTATCCACCTTCAAGGGGTGTTTACTGTGGGGCAGTCGGGTAGTCATCCCGACCTCACTGAGGACTAGAGTCCTTGTGTCTCTGCATGAGGGACATCCGGGGATAGTCCGCATGAAGGCGCTTGCTCATAGCCACCTGTGGTGGCCAGGGCTCGATAAAGAGATCGAAGCCCAGGTCCAAGGGTGTCACGTTTGCCAACAGTCCAGACCAGAAATGCCCCAAGCTCCCATCCATAGGTGGGAAACAACACTGGATCCTTGGTCGAGGATCCATATCGACTATGCTGGCCCCTTTCAGGGGCAACTCTTTCTTATTGTCATGGACAGTCACTCTAAGTGGCTGGAGGTAGTTCCAGTATCCGCTGCAACTTCCACTATCACCATCAGGGTTCTTCACGGCATTTTTGCCACTCATGGACTTCCGGACGTAATTGTCTCCAACAACGGAACTCAATTTACTTCTTCGGAGTTCCTGTCTTTTCTGCGAGCAAACTTAATCTGCCACACTACCCTTCCACCCGGCGTCAAATGGTCAAGCGGAATGCATGGTGCGGACTACGAAAGATTCTTTGAAAAAAATCATACACGGCAACTGGCATCACCGGTTGGCTGACTTTCTCCTGTGCCACCGCACCACTCCATGCACTGCTACAGGCAAGAGCCCTGCTGAGCTCCAATGAGGTCACCGGCTTATCACTAAGCTGGATAGGTTACATCCGGACCGGGTTGCATCGCAGGTGTCCCAACCACGGGCACCGAGGCGGCTGAACTTGGGCGATCCGGTTTGGGCCCGCAACTATGGCCCTGGTAACTTGTGGGTAGTAGCTGTGGTTTGTAGGGTCACCGGCCCCCTTTCCTATGAAGTGGCATTGGATGACGGTCGTGTGCTGCGACAGCATATTGATCAGCTTCACTGGAGGTTGCCAAGCCACTCTTCTGCCCCTGGTTCTGCTCTCGGGGGGGAGGAAGCTCCCGAGATTGATCAGGACAGTCAACAAAGCACTGACTATGGCTCATCGCAATTAGCGAAAGAGGGGTTTGCCATCAAGGCGGCTCCTGACTCGGGCCATGGGGACATTGCGGGAGATCGGCTTTTCAAGCCTCTCCAAGTGGGGGGGGGTTGCCCATCTGGGATATGGCTCCCAACCATCTGCTCATGCAGATCAGGGGAATTCTACCCCACAGAGGACCACTAGCCAGGGGAACACCACCCCTCCGGGGAATAACACCCCTCCAGGGAACACCACCCTTCTGGGGAATTCCACCCCAAATCGGCACGCAGAGCTGGACCAGCAGGCCAGCTTGCAGGCACCAATCCCGACCATTTTAAATGGGTCCCCAAGTCCTGGTCTGCCGAGCCTGGTGGGCAAGCTTGCAGACCAGGCAACCGCGGCACTTCCACGGAGATCGGAGCAGGTCTGAGGGCCCCCCAAGTTCCTAAAGGAATATGTAAGGATTCTGTCGGCGCTAGCCTAGCGTTCAGAGTTCTTTCTAGCCAAGCATTCAGGCGTGCTCAAAAGTACAACCGTGCTTTCGTTCAAGCTAGCACTACCTTGCAATTTTTCAAAAGCTGCAATGAGCAAAGGCAGGCGACAAGCCCTAAGAGGTCGCAGGCCGGGGCCAAGGTTAGTGGGAGTGAAGGGATAGCCTCCACACGGGGGGCGGCATTATGCTTCTAACCAAGGGGGAGGGGTGTAATGTACTGAGTTGTGTTGGACAGCAGGTGCAGGGCGGGAGCCAGGCGAGGCTAGCAGCCACGTGGTTGCTACGGAGCCTGGATGTCTGGCGGCCCGGGCAGGCTGGATACTTTAGCGTGGGAGAAACCCCGTGCTATGATTGGTTAAGGTTACCCAGAGCTCCTTGTATAAAGGGGGGAGCCAGTTTCATTTTCTGTTCTGTTCTGTTTCTGTTTCCAATGAATAAATCTTGTTGTTTAATCTCGTCTCTTCGATGTCTACCGATCTAAAGACAGAACAAGTTCTTAGGCTCTAAAAGAAGGGTTTGTTTCTTGCCCTTCTGAGGTCTTTCAATACAATTAAGAACAGGGGAAGAAAACCACATCAATAAAACCACACATACTGTATAGTTCATTCAGAAACAGCACATTGCTAGAACTATTAAGTAAATTAAAAGGTGAGGTAGTAGCACAGAAGTAATTCTTGGCTAATGTAGAAAGCTAAGCAGTGAATGCTTGAATTGGGGAGCTATCTAAGAAGTTCAGAGTTATATGTTAGACTGTAACATTTAGCTCTATGTCTTAGTTTTAGATAACACTCTGTTTCTTAGTTCTAGAGGTACAGTTTACACTGATAATGATAATGCAGGTTACACTGAATAATAGTCTGTATTATATTTTTAGCTTGTGTTTTCTATCTTGGCCCTCTTTTTTATTTTTAAACATTTGGTTAATTGGTTTGTTTTTTACTGATCTTTGACAGAAATAAACTTTGACTGATTGACTGACTGGTTTTTTTTAAAGCATTCTCAAGAAAACCAATGGCAAACTATTTTGTTATTATATCAAGAAAATTGAATGTAGGTGTCCATATAAGTCATTGAGAGGTGGGTTTATTTTACTGCCCCTAAACATTCTGTTTATGGAAATATCAGTGTTTTCTGGTGAATTTCAGGCAGTGGAAGTGGAATGGGAGAACTCATAGCAGCCAGGTGGATGTGGTTGGGTGGGCACGGCCAGTTCGACCCAGAGGATTAGGTGCAGCCAGCTCAGCGCAGCGGGGTGGGCATGGCCAGGTAAACACAATCACATGGATGTGGCCAGATGGGTGCTACCAGGTGGGCATAGCCAGGTGGGCGCAGAACAAGTCACCCCGGGCAACCCTATTTTCTGTTCAAAATAAAGACAGTCATTGGGGTAATAGTTCCAAAGCTGTATTAGACCTTTGCTATTCCAAGAAGCTGAAGAAACTAAACAACTGCAGTGGGCAAATACAGCGTGGTGGCTCAAAACCTATACTGGCTACAAGGCTTTTAAAGAAGTACCATAATGTTTGTTCCAATTTGATGACAGCACCAGAATCTTGCTTCTCTGCTACTGCTGCATATATAGAACATTTATCAGTGGAGGAACCGTCTGAAGGTGATCTGTAGATCTGAGAGATTACATATTAGATGCTCTGAAAACTCATTGCAAATAACTGGATTTTTGTAGGAAAAAATGTCTGCCACTTAAATCTGATCTGGATAGCATTCTTTTGATGTCAAAGAAAAATGCAGTCATGGTACAATCTACTTGTATTGCTTTCTAAGCTGGTTCTAGTCTAAGGCCATGTAGGTACCAGCCTAGGGTCCAAAGTTTAGGAACACGTGAAAATTGAAAAGATTTCTGAAAAATACAATAAAAAAGCAAAAAGCAATTAAGCTGAGGAGGATTTTCAGCCAACATAATATACATACACACTTTAAACCCAAAAATACACTAAGGCAGAAGATTGAACAGCCCTCTCTCAACAGAGGGGGAGTGATATGACATCACCTATCTCCTGTTTACAAAACAGTTCTTTCAGCAGTTCCAAGAAAGTTCCATACCCATTTGCATTATTCAGATGTCCCTGAGGTCATAGACAAACCCCCAAGTGGCCTCAATGACTCTCAGAAAAAGTGCTAACGGACCAGATAATTGAAAGGAATATAAATCCTTCTATTCTCCACCATTCAGTCAGAACTGAAGAAGCTTCTTGGATGAGAAGCAAAATGGAACCATGACATTAACCCAAAACTAACTTTCTACCTTAACCACCTTGGGGTCCTGAGCTCCAGTCACCTTCCCTAAGTCGGGGGATAGGCTGACAAAGACTCGGGGAAGATCTCAGCATGGAGAAGGAAGAAGCACCTGTAACCAGCACCCCGGCCATGGCTGTTGCCTCAGTGGAGGGAGCGCAAGCCAGCGCACGGGCAGAGAAAGAAATGTTTGATGCCTTAAAGCAGGGGGCAAGACCAAAGATGCGAGAGCTGTTCTGGTCATCGGAGTGGACCCTGCCCATTGGAGACTCCAAGCACCTTGAGGCAACCCTGCCAAAGGCAAGTTCTTTGAAAGCGTCCGAAGCCAACTTGCAAGCAGGAGCCTCTCAAGAATCGCATTCCCTGGACAGTCGGGCAGCCAAGAGATTGGTAACCACTGAAGACTTGTGTATTGAGTTTGTTGAGATATAGACCAGACCGATGTGATACAACTGCTCTTTATTGCTGAAAACACAGAAGTGAAGTCTAACTGTCACACTGACAGCTATTTATACATTGCTGCCACTAGGCGGCGACCAATCAGTTTAAAGGATATTTTCCTGCTTATTTTCAGACTGCAGTTTCCCTCCAAAACAGTTGGAGATTCTTTCAAATATAACATAATAACTGTTCATAGCAACCATAACTTTTCAAACCAATACATAACACCCCTTCCCCGTGGACAGAGTTAGTGTAAACTATGTACATAATCACTTAAATAGGCCGGTGGATTGTGTGTCCTTTTGGAGCGCTGGAACATTGCTTGGGGCTCTCGATTAACCATCCGTCCTGCCGTGCCGGGTAGCCCAGGGTCCTTTTGTCCAATTACTTCGGGTAGACTGGTACGTCTATGTTCATTCATACCGGGTAGACCAGTACCTCTATGTTTGTTCGTACCGGGTAGACCAGTACCTCTATGTTTATTCGTACCAGGTAGACCAGTGCCATTATGTCTATTACTGCCGGGTAGACCAGTACTCGCTCGCGACACTGGCCGGCCTACTCGGGACACAGTCCATTGGTGACCCCAGTTCCACAGGAACAATCTCAATAGTCTTGGGTGACTCAGGCATGACAAGGTCACCAGGCAACCCAACGGTCCTTTCACTGTCAGCGCCAAGGCTCTGTCTAGTCTGCCGCCGCCTCAACTGGTCTATGTGGCGTCGGACCACACGACCATCGTCCAGGGCCACTTCGTAGGACAGTGGCCCTGACACCTTCGCAACAACAGCAGCCACCCAAGGTGCCCCCTGCCCGTAATTTCTTGCCCACACATTCTCACCAAGCTGTAAATTTCTTGGAGACTTGGGTTGCGATGTTTCTGCAGCAGCCCTGTCAGGGTGGAGACGGTCCAGCTTGGTGGTCAGCCGACATCCCCATCTCAGTTCTGCTGGACTGCAGCCCGTAGTGGTGCAAGGAGTAGTATGTTGGCAGAGTAGAAAATCCGCTAAGCAATGATGCCAGTCACTTGTTAATTTCTTTAGTGCTTCTTTGGTCGTTCTGACCATTCATTCTGCTTGACCATTTGAAGCAGGATGAAAGGGGACTGAGGTAGTGTGTCGAATCATGTTGGTCCTCAGGAAAGACTGAAACTCAGCTGCTGTGAATTGTGCCCTGTTATTGGACACAATCACATCTCGCAGGCCGTGCATGGCAAAGATTCTGCGCAGTTCCTGGATGGTCCTGGCAGTAGTCATAGATGGGACAGGTGCTACCTCTAGCCATTTAGAGTAGCTGTCCACAACAATGAGGAACACCTGTCCTTGGAAAGGTCCTGCAAAGTCTATATGCATGTGAGACCACAACTCCCTAGGAGTCATTAAATATAGCTTGGATTTAGGCAGTTTAGCCCCTGGCAGGATTTCTATGGAGCAGTCAATTGGCCAGTGGTGTAGTCCTGGGGAATTTGAGGGTCAGCCTTCTTTTGCTCCTGCATTGCAGTCCCCTAAGTCCCCTCCCCAGTTTCCTTTCACGTCAGCCCACCAGATTTTAAGCTAATCCTAGAACCAGGGGTCTTTCCATGCCTGGTGCTACTGAGAGGATCAGAATATAAACTTTTATGAATAACCCAGCTATTTTTCATTCTTTCCTGCTTGCTGTTATGGTTCCGAAGGAAGATGTTTTTCAAAGAATCCTGAGGCATTGTTTACCTTTAAGAGTCTTTATTTTGCAACATAGCTTTGGTACGTACAAAGCGGATGCCAGAATCTGAATTTCCCTGCGTCTATCTTATCTTGCTAAACTCCTCCCTTACTTTACAGTCATGAGTCACCTCTTCCAATTAGGCTGGAGGCCAAAGATTCACTTCCGTTCCTTTCCCCGTGCTTTCTTCATAAATCTCCTCCTTTTCTATGTCATCTGAGTTAACTCTAAAAATACCAGACAGTGCTGCATATCTTGTCAAAGCAATAATATCCTATATTAACAGCGTTGACTTACAAAAAGGACAGATCCTGTAATGTAAACAAAAGCATATATTAATGACTAGTTTTCGGTTTGTTGGGGTGTTTCGTATGAAACCTTTTGACGAGCCTATCAGCTTTCACCTCACTGGATTTCACCCAAGTGGCTTCAGACAACGGGTATCCCTTCCATTGTACTAGGTACTGCAATTTCCCTTTAAAGATTCTAGAATCGAATACGTTTCACTTCATAATGGGTCTGCCCTGCAACTATGAGGGGCCCAGGTGCTTTTTTCGGGGGAGGTCTTAAAGTGGAACCCCAATAAGGTTTTAACAAGCTACTGTGGAAGACAGGATGAATTTTACCCAAAAGTCTAGGGAGTTTCAGTTTTACAGTGACCGGATTGATGATCTTTACGATAGGAAAAGGCCCTAAGAATTTTGGTCCTAATTTCTTCCTGGGTAATTTGAGGTGTAAATATTTGGTTGACAGATAAACTTTTTCCCCAACCTGGAACGTTCTTTGGGGAGCCCTCTTTTTGTCAGCTTGCTTTTTATAGGTTTCAAAAGTCTTTTTTAAAGCAGCTTTTGTGTTTCTCCAAACTTCTTCCCATCCCCTCACCCATTGGTCAAGTGTCTGGGAAGCGGTTGGCACTTGGAGATATTCAGGAATTGGACCGAACTCTTTGCCTGTGGCTACTCTGAAAGGTGTGTAGCCGGTGCTGCTGTGCACAGAATTGTTGTACGCCACCTCTGCAAAAGGGAAGAGGTCAGTCCAGTTCATCTGTTGATAGGACACGTAGCATCTGAGATATTGCTCCACCATTTTGTTAGCGGCTTCTGCAGCTCCGTTGGTGGCGGGATGAAAAGCAGATGATAAGCCTTGAGATGATCCAATTAATTTGAGAAAACTCCTCCAAAACTTTGCTGTGAACTGCACCCCCGTCTGAGATTATTCGCTTAGGGGAGCCGTGCAGTCGGTAGATATGTTTCAGGAACAATTTAGTCAGTCGTTGAGCGGATGGGAGTCCTTTGAAGGCGATGAAATGAGCCTGCTTCGAAAACAGGTCTATTACAGTCCAGATGACCGTATTTTCTCTACTTTCAGGTAAGTCTACGATAAAGTCCATAGCTATTTCTTCCCAGGGTTGGGAAGGGTCTGCCACCGGCTGCAGTAGAGCAACACCTGGTCTTAATGGTGACTGTTGCTCGCATTTTAGAAAACTGCAGTGGAAAATTGGATGAATTTGTCTGAGGGACTTTGGGAGTTCTAACTCTACTGTGACAGGGTTTATGATTCTGATAATGGGGAATGGTCCTACATATTTGGGTCCCAGTTTTTGGGAGTGTTGTAAGGATTTTAGGTATTGGGTAGATAGGTAAACCTTCTCCCCTACACTAAAAGGTTTTGGCTGAACTCTCTTTTTATCTGCCTGCATTTTATATGCTTGCCTAGCCTCATCTAAGGCTTTTCTGATTACTGGCCAGGTATTCTGTAGTTGTGCAATCCACTCCTTTAACGAAGGGATTGTCGGGTCCATTGATGAGGGTTGAGGCATTGGGTTGAAACTCTGTCCTGTGGCTACTTGGAAAGGAGTGTAGCCCATGCTGGAATGGACGATGTTGTTGTAAGCAACTTCTGTGAACAGAAGCAGGTCAGCCCAGTTGTCTTGCTGGTAATTAATAAAGCATCTTAAATATTGTTCCAGTACTGAGTTCAACCGTTCAGTCCCACCATTCGTTTGCGGATGATGACTGGTTGACAGTCCTGGGTGGTTCCTAACAAGCTTAGGAATGCTTTCCAGAATTCCGAGGTGAATTGTACTCCTCTATCGGATATGATGCGTTGTGGGGCTCCATGAATTCAGTATATGTGTTGAACAAACAGTTTTGCGAGTGTCTTTGCGTTAGGAATCTTTGCGCAGGGAATAAAATGTACTTGTTTGGAGAATAAGTCCATCACAACCCATATGGCTGTGTTTCCACTACTCTCAGGTAGTTCCACAATAAAATCCATGGAGATCTCCTTCCAGGGTGCTGAGGGGGTTGCTACTGGTTGCAGTAATCCAGGTGACTTCCCTTGTAGTCTCTTTGCTGAGGCACAAATCGGACAGTTAGCCACATAGCTTTCAATGTCCTTTTTTATCAAAGGCTACCAGAATTGCCTTTTGACTAGGTGCAATGTTTTTACAAACCCAAAATGGCCTGCGGACTTCGAGTCATGGCACAGTTGCATGAATGTTAGTCTCTGGCTTTTGGGTATGTACAATTTTCCTCCAATCCATGGTAGTCCATCAGTGATGGTGCATAATTTCTTATGGCTTAGGAACCATTCATCGGTTTCTAGCGCCTTTTTGAACTCGATTCCTGCTTGACTTGCTAAAGGTTTTTGGAGTTTGGCTTGTGCTCAGGAAGTGACCTGTGCTGCCAGCTGTTTATCTGGCATAAGTGGCTTTGTTACATCACTTCGAGTGCTTTTGTATTGTGGCATTCTGGACAATGCGCCTGCTAGAAAGCTTTTTCCTCCCAGGAGGTGTTTTAACGTGAAATTAAATCGGTGGAAATGTTGTGACCACCTGGCTTGTTTGGGAGTTAATTTCCGGGGTGTTTTTAATGCTTCCATGTTCTTGTGGTCAGTCCACTCCTGGAAAGGAATTTTGTTCCCCTCCAGAAAGTGCCACCAAGTGAGGAGAGCCCATCGCACTGCATATGCCTCTTTTTCCCAGACCGCCCACCTCTGTTCCGTTTCCAAAAGTTTCCTTTTGCCAGCTGAATGCACAAGGCTGTAGTGTCCCCTCATCATTTTCCTGCAAGAGTACAGCCCCCACAGCTACATCACTGGCATCTGCCTGAATCACAAAAGGTTTGTCAGTGTCGGGGTGCCTTAGCACCGGTTCCATGGGAAAAAGTTTTTTAAGTCTTTCGAAGGCGGCTTGACATTCCACTGTCCATTTTAACAGTTGGCTTGGCTTGGGCTTTCCTTCCCCCCTGGTTTTCAGTAGGTTCGTGATCGGCAACGCTATTTGGGCAAAGGAAGGAATGAACTGCCAATAAAAGTTGGTGAAACCAAGGAAACTCTGCAATTGCTTCCTGGTGCCTAACATGGCTCGGACCTTCTTGGGGTCCATTTGTATGCCATTTGTTGATATGCGATATCCTATCTTTATGGAATTTGCATTTAGATAGTTTGGCATAAAGGTGAGCCGCCCGCAGCTTGTTTAGGATTGCTCTGGTCTCAGTGAATATAAGGATGTCATCTAGGTAAACAAGTACCCTTTTGTACAGGTGCTCCTGCAATACATCATTTATCAACTGCATAAATACTGCAGGTGCTCCTTGTAGCCCAAAAGGTAGAACCCAAAATTGGTAACACCCTAAGGGGCAATTGAACTCCTTTATTCTGATTTGGTAGTAGGCTTCCCTTAAGTCCAGTTTTGTAAAGATCTTCCCTTTCGATAGGTGGGACAGCATGTCTTTCATGGAGGGGAGAGGGTACAGATTGCTTTTGCTTACTGCGTTTAAAGTTCTATAGTCCATGCAGAGGCAAAGAGTCCCATCTTTCTTCTCTCGGAACAGCACAGGGGCAGCTGTTTTTGGTTTTGCCAGCTGAATAAAACCCTTTCCAAATTTTTATCTACAAACTTTTGCATTTCCTCCAATTCTTGCGGGCTCATGGAATACAATTTGAGCTTGGGGAGTTTTGCGCCCGGTTGGATTTCTATCGCACAGTCCATGGGCTGGTGAGGCGGCAGTTCATCAGATCTTTCCTCGCTGAACACTTCAGCCAGGTCTCTATAATCCTCCAGTATTTCGGGTAGTTCCTTTCCCCCCCCACACCGCAGCTTTCTCGGCTGGGGTTTCCCCATTTCAGGGCTGGGCTGGTGCCTTGGCTGATTCCTCTTTTGGGAATCTGCCATTCTCCAGTCCACCCACGGGTTCCACTTGGTCAGCCATGCCATGCCAGAATTAGGGGGCATTCCATGCCAGGTCACCACAAATGTTATAGTCTCTATGTGGTCCCCTATGGTGAGTTGAACTGGTAGCGTTGCTAGTATGGTGGGCATCCCCCCTGCTATGGACCCATCTAATTGACTGAAAGAGATCGGTTTCTTCAGCCTCCTCACCAGAATTCCTAAGTTCCCTACTAACGTTGGGCTTATGAGGCAGCGTGTGCAGCCAGAGTCAATTAATGCCCTGACTTCTACTCCCTCGGGCATGCCAGGGGCTAACAGTTCTACTGTCCGGGTACAATGGGTCTACTTACCAAGGGTTCGTCTTCAGAGTCGTTGTCAGATGAGTTGGACGTTCCTTCTGGGTTGGTCGGAGTTCCCATTCCTCGTTGGGCTGAGGCAGGGAACTCGATGACTTCGTGCCTTTCATGGCCATCTCCTTCGGCTTCACTGGTGTCTTCCCTGGTTTTCCAGCTGGAGCTCGGTCAGGCTTTCTGGTAGGGGTGCGTGAGTGGCATTCGGCGGCGCGGTGCCCCTCCTGAGTTCTCTTAGTGGCTGATGGTTTTTTTGCTGGTTTGGCCAGGTCGATCTCGGCTTCTTCAGCTAGGACATTCCAATCTTGCAATTGATGAGGGTCTCCCCGAGGGAGGCAGGTGTCATAGAGGTCGTAATTTAACCCATCCTTGAAGTGGCTGAGCAGAATGTCCTCTGGCCAATTCAGCTTGCTGGCCAGTGCTCAGAACTCCTGGGTGTATTCCTCCACTGGTCGCCTGCCCTGTTTCACCATCTTTATTCACTCCCATGCTTTCCGGTCAGCTAATGAGTCTTTGAAATGACGCCTGAGGGAAGCCATGCATTGATTGAAATTTAGCAGCTCTGGTGCATCTGCATCATGGAGGTCTACAACCCAGTCTGCTGCAATGCCATCCAGGGCTGCTTGTATGATGCGGACCCCGGTCACTAGGGATGTCATGGCCGTATTCTTCCATATAAGTTTTGAATCATGGGAAACTTGCATAGTTTTTAATCTTTGCATGGCAGGGACGTATAGTTTTTCCCCCACTCATGCTAGTCCATCCTGCATCAAGCAGAGATTTTTATGTTTTAAAAAACACTCGTCTTTCTCTAAAGCTTGTTTGAACACAGTTGAGGCAGCATTGTCCATGGCATGGGGGTCCTCTTCTGTGACCTCATGATCACTGGGGCCACTAGTTGCTGTATTGGTAATAAAGGCTTTACTACATCGGCTTTGGAGCTGTTGTACTGTGGCATCCTGGACATTTTGAGAGCCTCTAAATTTTTATGGTCAATCCATACCTGGAAAGAGATTTTGCTCTGTTCCAAGAAATGCCTCCAGGTCAGGAGGGCCCAGCGCACTGCATAAGCTTTCTTCTCCCAACTTGCCCAGTGCTGTTCAGTTTCTGATAGTTTTTTGGAGGTGTAGGCATCTGGTTGTAGTTGGCCTTTTTCGTTTTCTTGGAGCAACACTGCTACATAGCTGGCATCAGCTTGAATCACAAACCCCTTTTCTGGTTACGGGTGTTTTAAAATTGGCTCCGCTGAGAAAGCCTTTTTAGTTTGTCAAACGCTTATCCACCCCTTTCGTTTTTAACAAGCTTATGATAGGTAAATCAATTTGGGTGAAAGAAGGGATGAATTGCCAGTAGAAATTCGCAAACCCCAGGAAGCTTTGTAGCTGCTTTCTGGTGCAGGGAGCCATCCACTCCAGAACAGTGCGTACCTTCTCTGGGTCCATCTCCACCCCCTCGTGTGAGATCCAATAGCCCAGGTAGTCAATTTTCTCTTTGTGGAACTTGCATTTTGATAACATTTTATAGAGCTTGGCTGCTCGGAGTTTATTCAGGCCCGCCCTGACCACTTTTACGTGCTCAGCCTTCATTTCGGTGTAGATTAAGATATCATCCAGGTATACCAAAACCCTCTTATACAGGTGCTCGTGGAGCACCTCATTGATTAGCTGCATAAACACTGCAGGGGCCCCTTGCAAGCCAAAAGGGAGTACTTTAAATTGGAAGCAGCCAAGGGGGCAGTTGAAAACAGTCTTCCACTCATCCCCCTCCTTGATTCTAACTCAGTAGTATGCCTCTCGCAGGTCTAATTTGGAAAATATCTTTCCTTTCAATAGGTGGGCCAGCATATCTTTCATGAGGGGCAAGGGATATACTTTTTCCACACACAGCATGTTCAAACCTCTATAGTCCACACAGAGACAAAAAGAGCCCTCTTTTTTTTCTCTGAATAGCAAGGGGTCTGGCTGGCTGGATAAACCCATGGGCCATGTTTTTATCAATGAACTGATGCAGTTCATTCAACTCCCTGGGGGTCATCGAGTGCAGCTTTGGTTTTGGTAGTTAGCCCCTGGGATGATTTTGATGGCACAATCTGTAGGTCGATGGGGGGGATAGCTCATCTGAACTCCTTTCACTGAAAACATCAGTCAAATCCCAATATTCTTTAGGTATGGTTCACATGGCTTCACCGCTTAAGGTAGCCACCATTTCCCCAGTCTTTCTCCTTCCCGGCTGCCACCATTGGCTCAGCAAAAGGGTTTTCTCTTTGGAGAATTTCAAATGCCCCATTCGCCAGTCTATCAGTGGGTTCCATTTTTTTAGCCACACTAACCCCAGGACAAGAGGCCATTCCATTCCAGTGGCCAAGAGGAAGATCAGAGTCTCTGAGTGGCTTCCCATGGCTAGTCCCAGGGGTTCCATGGCTAACGTAGCCGGGATACCCCCTGCGACAGACCTGTCAAGTTGGCAAAATGAAATGGGGTTTTTAACCTTCTCAGCTGGACCCCTAACTCCCCAACTAGGGCCGGGCTGACCATTGGGTGCACTCTGAATCTAAGAGCATGGTTAGTGTTCTGTTCTTGCAAAGAAGACATCGAGACGAGGCTGGTTCACAACAAAGATCTCTTTATTGAAACACAATCACAGAACAGAAGCAAGAACACAATGGCCACTGGCCTTTTATATCCCCTTGAAAGGGGATGCACATCCAATCATTGCAGGCCATTCTCCCGCCTCGTGCATGCGCGCAAGGCCGGAGACAGCCTGTCTGGGTCCCGGGCAGACACGTGGTCTGTCCGGGTCTCTGCAGCCTTCCTGCAGCCATCCTGAGCCTTGCTGAATGACTCAGCAAGGCCCAGGACATAACAGTTAGGGTCCCCTTTCCTTCTCTGCGCAGAACCAACAGTTCTATGGACATGGTCATTGGTGCGATTGGCCCACCAGTTCATCTTCTGGTGGGGTCGGAGTTCCACCCCCCGGCTTTGCAGTTGGACAGAACTACACGACCTCCACACTCCTCAGGGCCGCGTCTTTCTGGTGTTGGTTGGGCTTGGTCGGCTTCCCTCCAGGCTGTCGTTCACCTCTTTTGGTCGGTACTCCATAGTTTGATGGCCTTCTTTGTCACACTTAAAGCAAGCTATTGAGCGTGGGGTCGCAGTCAAGGCTTTAGTTGCTTCTCTCTTCTATGGAGAAATGGAGACCATTTCCAAGCTTTACCAAAGCAGTATGGATTGCAGTTCTTGTCAATCTCCACCTCCTCAGCCAGGAGGCACCAGTCATGTAATTGTACTGGGGCACCCCTGGCCACGCATGCATTGTAAATGTCAACTGTAATGGTTCCGAAAGAAGAAGCTCTTCAAAGAACTTTGAGGCATTGTTTTCCTTAAAGAATCTTTAATAGCAACATAGCTTCGGCATGTACATAGAGAAGCCAAAATCTGAATTCTCCTCCCCCAACACACAGTATCTAAGCATAACTCACTCCTTCATTTAACAGTCATTAATCACATTCTCCAATTAGTTTGAAGTGCGAACTTTCCCTCCCGTTCCATAACCCGCCATAATTTATCTCCTCCTATTACAACCAACCTTGAAGAATACTCTACTGAGATATTGTTATGGCTAAATAGTCTCCAAGCACATTCTTCCCCCTCCCCTCCAGCACCATCTGATTTCAACTCTAAAAGTAATACACAGGTTAAATAGAAAATGTATGCATCTTCATATATTGTCAGGCAAAAACATCCAATGTTAGCAGCATTGACATCAACCTTCAGCCCATCCTGGAAACAGCTGATCGGGAAGTCTTCAGGCCGGTTGAGACGGCATGTCAGGTCTCTACACTCTTCTGCGTACTCAGCTATTGGCTGGCGCCCCTGCCTCATGGTTTTTATGCGATCCCGGGCCTTTTGATCAGCCAGGCAGTCCACAAACCTCTGTCTCAGGGCTGTCATGAGTTTAAAGTTTCAGAGCTCCAGTGTGTTGCAGTTGTGCAGGGTAACCATGCACAACTGTGGTTCCTTTTAGGGCTAGGGTGACAACCCTGACTCTGGCTTCCGCACTGGGGAGGGTTCTCCCATATATTTGCATGTAGGTGAAGATGTGAGCCAAGAAGAAGCCCAGTTGCTGGGAGTCCCCATCGAATTTCACCACGAGGGGAACCAGCTTCGGTTTTTTCAGTGGGGTTCTCCCTCTGGGGGTTGATGGAGCATTCCCCCCTCTGGGGGCTGCTGGCTGCTTGTCACCAAGGCAGTCGCCACAGCTTCTGTGGAGCCAGCTTCCCCTGCCATGGCTTTGGTCCCACTGGCCTCAGTTTCTTCCAATTGTTCCCTCCTTTTACTCTTGCACTGTCTGGATTTCGTCTTTAGGTTCTGAAAGGCTTCTGTATTGCACAGCTTACTTCAGGATCTGGTCAGCTGATTCCTGCTCTCCTTCATACTCATCCTCCTCATTCCATCTCCCGCTTCCAGCCCTTTCTCCGGCTGCCTCGGGTGAATGTTACTCACTGGGCTTTTCCTTCCCACTCTTTTCTCTTTCCTACTCTGACAGACCATCTAGGTTTCATGGAGCTTTCTGCTGTGACCATTTCTTCCATCCATCCAGAGGAGCTTTCTTCTGGGTGGTTCTTTGCAGCTGACTCTTCCCCAGCATTCGGTCTTGTTCACTGCCATGGAGAGGCATGGTGTGCACAGTCTCCACGGTAGGGTGGTTGCCTCTCTGGGTTGACCTCTTTGTAGATCTTGCTTAATGTAAGATCCTGCCTAAGCTAGTCCTCCCAAGAAAGCAGAACTCTTGAGACAGGCATTATCTCAAAAGGAACGTTTATTGAGAGGTAGTGCTAGCAAGGAAGCAAAGCAAGATCTAGTATTTTCCCATGCAAAACATTACATTAAAGCATCCTTTACAGACCCCACCCCTACAGCCAGTGACAAAACCATCTCCCAATTCAATTGAAGAGCAGCACTTCAAAACTAAAGCCATTTTGGATTCTCACACACACCAACGGTAACTCCAGTACCTAGTTGTGTGGAAAGACTTCCCAGCCTCAGAAACTGAATAGGTGGACTCTAAACACATCACAGCATCTAAATTGCTTAAAAGTTTCCATGACCAATATCCAGAGAAATCTCGTTAAACAACAACTAAATGTATTTCCTTTTTCTCTTTCTCTCCCTGTCTTTTCTTCTATTATTTTATTCTTGTTTCCTTGTAGGACTAACGTTTCTGTCAAGGGTGGCACTATGTCAGTTCTGCCATCTTCGGCTCCAAGCCTCATTGGCATCCTGCCATCAATAGGGAGGAGGGGAGGAAGGAAGCGAGGGACCAAATGGGCAATAAACATGTATTAGCTTAGAACTGGGAAACCAGGAGGGGGGAATGACAGTTGAGGAAGACCAGGGATGTTTTGAACCAGTTCGTGCCAGTCTTCAAGGACACTGAGAAGACAGAGACGCTTTAGAATGGAACGTTGATTGGTCCAAACACCGCACATTCTCAAAACACCCAGATGTCCTCCCATTGGCTGGAGATGCACTAGTCAAGGGGGGAGAGCCAAATTGGGGGGGGGGGGAAATCTGTATGCTTTTGCAGGGAAATTTAGTTATAGCCTGACTTTACTGCATCCAGCACTCTTTAGTAAAAGAACCAATCACTTCAAATCAAATGGAGTTGAGAGTTTTTCTTTCCTTTTTTTTTTTTTTTATAAAGTTTTATTAATTTTTCAAATTTTAACATCCAAATACTTAGGAAGCAGCGTGGTGTTAGGGAAGTCAGTCAACAACGAAATCATTCATATATATCTCAGGTTACATCAATAACATTCCCTCACTGTTTCCCACAAATATTACATCATATTCATATTAATAAGTTTCTAACTAAGCTCAATCAATCAGTACATTTATCAATAGTATTTTACTTATATATATCCAAGTCCTGTTTAGGGGTTTTATTTAATTCCAATTTATATATTCCAATTTAGCCTTTTATAACCAATGTTTAAACATCAGATAACCTTGATTTCCCTCATTTCATTATAATATAATTAACATAACTAAAATACACATATTATTCCAAGATTTACCTTCTTTTTAGACAAATATATTCTGATTCTCATTCTAATAACTCCTCCTTTAATAACAAAATATCTTTCATTATCACAAATCTATTTCCATATAATAGTTGAAGTTATAGTCTAACAGTTAATTTTAAGTCCCATTATAAATCTAAATGCTAAATATTAAAAAGAAAAACATTATCTCTGAAAAGCTGCTTTACCCATTAAGTAGATTTCTAAATCCCATTTTTAAATCTAACTCTGGCTTTCCTTTTGTGCCAAGTAGGTTTCCATGCCAGTGCCTCTAAAACCTCGGATGTATCTCCCTTCATTCCTACACCTGTTGTTTGAATCAAGGGAGAATGTCCAGTTATCAGTCTTTCAAAAGAACTGGCCCCTTTGTAATTGTTAAGTTGTTGCCCTAATAATTCAAATCTCCATGTTTGTTTTAGGGTGTTTATAGTCGGTTCAGTAGTCTGGTCCTCTTCTTCTTCTTGCAATTTTGTCTGAGTAGAATAGAGAGTCATATCCGGTGTTGTTGTTGTTTGGTTATCTAAAATGTCTAGGTTCTCTGCTTTTGGAGTTACAGGTGCTGTAGTTGAAGTCAGTGATTGAGCATCCAAGTTCTCAGCCACTTGTGCATGTTGTATGAGATCTTCTTTAATGTTAGATTGTTCATCTTCTGTTATTTGTTGGGTTATAGGTTGATCAGTTTGAGTGAGGTTCAATTTGTAGTTTTGTAAAAATATCCTGAAATGATTAGCTCTGTTGCTTCACGGATTTTTTCAAGGATAAGTTTGTAATTAAGTTGTGGATAGGATTCATCCATTTCCATGGTGATTAAAGATAGTCCTTTAGTGGAGGCTATGTTTAGTAAGACTCAGCCATTGTCCACCTCCACAATTTGTAAGAATTATTGTCACTACAGCTGTTTCTATGTCTTATCTTTTTTGATATTATGAAGGACAAATCAAAGTAGTCAACAAGCACAATTGAAAAAATAAATTCCAGTTGCTATGCCAAATTTTGCCAGCAGATCACAAAATCTTTTCCCAAATGCCGAATAGCCTCTTATTCAGTTAAAACACACAAAAAAGCCGATATTTTGCAAAGTTAATAGTTAAAGAAGTTAAAAAATATGCTAAGTCTCTTAGTAGTTCTTTCCTTTTCTTTCCAAGCTGTAAAATCCCATGTATGCAAACACCGCTGAATTGAGAGTGGGGAAATGAATTTCAAAGAGCTTTCACAGGAAGGTAATTAAGGAAAAAGAGAGGTAAAAAGGGATCTCACCCAAATCCTCCACTCCTGCTTCATATGCTTAGCTGTTATTGGGACTTTCGGCTGGTGCGACTAGGTGATCGGCCATGTTAATGGCCGATCTTTTCTTCGTCGGTCCTAGGGAGCTGTCTTGGATCAAACAGAAGGGCTGCCACCCATCTTGCGAGGGTCCTCCCCAATGGTGGTCACCCCTCCAGGGTGATTTTCGACCCTTTCCAGGGTCTTCCGACGAAGGGAAACCAGACGGCAGGGAGAAGCTTCCCCTCATGCGTCCGAAGGTGTCGCATCCGGAACCCGAGAGTTTTTCTTTCCTAAGGGGGCGATCTGGCTGGGGCAGGCCTGACATGAACTTGAAGTACTAGTATATGAAAGCAGTTATGATATAGTTGCCATTACTCAAACTTGGTGGTATGAAACTCATGTCTGGAATGTATTGATGGAATAATACAAACTATTCAAAAGAAACAGACCTAACAACATTTATAAAATTCTGTTTTCACTTTGTCATTATGGGGTACTGAGTGTAGATTAATGAGAAAAAAACATGAATTTCAACAACTGTAGAATCAGGCTGCAGCATAACAAAACTGACAAAAATGAAGGGGGACTGAATACTTTCCGAATGCACTGTAAATAAAGGTATCTTCTGTGCTGATTTTTCTAAAGTTAAAGTCTTCAGGAAAAGCATTTTAATTTTTTTGCAGAGATTTTCTTAAGATCAAATTTCCAGAAAAAAATTATAGGTGTGGAAAAAAATACAGAATGAGTGGTTTTTCATTTTAGTGAACCTGCTCATTATGTTAACTTTTTGGAATAACTGAACTATGAAGTTCCTGTTCATACACTGTCATAGCATTGCAGTGACAGAATACTCCCCCCAATACAAAGAAGGCAAACAAGGAAGTTCACCAAAATTTGATTAAGACAATCAATATTTTAGTAATATTACTTTGATCCACATTAAACAAAATTGATAAATCAAAATTTTGACAATTTGAAAATGCAACTTTCTAGATATAGAATTCAGTAATAATGGACCATTTTTGGATCAGGAGTAAATTAGGTCAAGCAACAATTAACCTGAGATTCTTAATGGAAGCAAAGAAACTATGTTACGTTTGTGTATCCTCCTGACATGCATCTTCCTCAAATCCTGTTATTTCCATATAGTCATAAATTCCCTTTTGCTTCTAACTAATCTTCATAGCTAATACAGAGAGCACCATCTACTGGAATAATAAGAATGTGTATTATTGAAATCTATGTCTTCTGTAGTTAAAATATATATTTTCTATTTTTATCTCCACAGTGCTTCAGAGAAGAATTGTTAATTCCATTTTGTCTATGGAGAATTTCAATCATCCAGGTCATGGTTGTCCAAAAGGTGCCTTTCAAAAGGCAACTGGATTTTCTTGGTTTTTTCTCCTTGAAAACGTTTCGCTTCACATCCAAGAAGCTTCTTCAGTTCCACATTCCAAATTTCTCTTAAGCACCTGCTCTGATGAAGTCTGTTGCAATTTGGAACCCAATGGAACTGTCTGATCTGATCCAATTAGGCCAGGGAAGAGTTGATCCCTGCAGCTTTTGCTACAGCTTGAAAATGAGTCTTGAGCCAATAACTGAAAGTTCAGATTTCATATGCAGCAGCAGTTCTAGATTATGGCAGATTCATCATAGGTGGATATAACTTATGACAAAGACAATATCCTCATATTGTCTTTGTCATAAATTATATCTATTTTGTTCCATACAAGCAGGACAATTATAGCAATAGCAAGCATCTAGCAGATTATTGTAATTGCTAGATGCTTGCTATTGACGGTCAGGCATGTTCACTTTAGCCCATCTAAAATTTGCAGTTATGCACTAAATAATTTATTTTTTGCCAGACGATTCATTTATGTTTTATAAATTGTCACCCCTTTGTAATCTTAGATCTATTGCTTATTTTTTTTATTTGCAATTCAGTCATCAAATTATTATCATGAAGTTATAGAACCAAAAGTAGCAGAAACATAAAATTGTTTCAGTGTTAAAGTAGCAGTGCAAGCCATTGGGGTGATATAAGCTTGGGTGTACAATTATCCTGTGTAAAGGATGAGATCTCTTTCCGTAAGGTACTTAATTTATTTCTCGGTTTTGTACATACTTCTCTTTGCCCTGACATATACTAGACTTTGAACTGCACTGGTTACTTTTCCAAATTTCCTGCTCTGATCATCTCTTAAATACACACAGAGAAAAAGTGTCCAAGATAAAAAACTTTCTTGAGTATCCCCTACAGAGTTGAACTTTGAGAACACTGACAGGTCCCAGATGCTGGAGCTTCTTAACCATGCACACTGGGTTTCCATTGCCTTGAGGCAGCCCTCAGACAGATCACTGCAGGACAATACTGGTGACCTCTTGCTTGTGATACTCCTTCCCAATCAGAGCCCCTTGTAGCCCAGCCTCTGCTGAATCACCATATATCCTTGCTTCAGTTGCTGCTTATACAACTGAAAAAGACAATGATCATTGTTATGTCCTGGGCCTTGCTGAGTCATTCAGCAAGGCTCAGAAAGGCTGCAGGAAGGCTGCAGAGACCCGGACAGACCACGTGTCTGCCCAGGACCCAGACAGGCTGTCTCTGGCCTTGCGCGCATGCGCAAGGGGGAGAATGGCCTGCAACGATTGGATGTGCATCCCCTTGCAAGGGGAATATAAAAGGCCAGTGGCCATTGTTCTTGCTTCTGTTCTGTGAATGTACTTAATAAAGAGATCCTTTGTTGTGAACCTGCCTCGTCTCGATGTCTGCTTTGCAAGAACAGAACATTGGTGACGAAGGTGGGATTTGCCGCATAGGAAGCCAAAGGAAAAGAAGCTAGGGCCAACTCACCTGAAGGCCTGAAGCGAAGAGAAGCGCGGCATCCAGGAGAAGCAACCGCCTGCCAGTAGAAGATGCTGGAGGTGGGCTTGGCTTCGTGGGACCCCTTCTCCTTCCTTGCGGCGAGAGACGCGAAGATGTCCAAGCTGGGCCGTCTTGTCGAGTTTGATACTTCGCACCCAGAACGATGGAGCTCTTACACAGCTCGCGTTGAGAATTACTTCAGGGTGAACAAGATCCAAGAAGATGAATTGAAAGCTGCTACTTTGCTGTGTGTCTGTGGGCAAGAGACTTTTGACATTGCTGAGAACCTTGTAGCCCCAGCACCACTGGAATCGATCGCCTATGCCGATCTAAAGAAAATGCTGCACGAGCATTTTGAGCCCAAGCTGTCTGTAATAGCTTGGAGGCACCAATTCAGTGGCCCAGGAGAATCAGCTGCGGACTTTGTCACGGCTCTGAGGCAGGCTGCTAGGCCATGTGCATTCCAAGACTTGAAAGAGAGGCTCCGAGATCGACTCGTCTGCGGATTGCAAAGCCGCGACATGCAACAAAAGCTGTTTGCTAGAGCTGATGTTTCCTTCCAAGATGCCCTGAGAGAAGTTGCAGCTGAAGAAGCAGCCGGCGGCGCGGTGAAGGCTTTGCGGTCAACCAAGAACCCTCCAGCAGCAGTTCCCATCCATCAGGAGGTCGTGCGAGAGGCATCCGAAGAAGAATCCGAGGAAGAAGAGGTGGACAGACTTCAACAGTCGGCGAAGAGAAGACTGCAAGAACGCAGAGAACAGACGCCTGCATCCTTTCGTTGTTTCGGCTGTGGGGGTCGCCACAGGAGGCCACATCGCATCAGCCTGCATGGGTCGCCAGAAAAACAGGTCCCCCGAAGAATTGCCTCTGAAAGGTACCAAGGTCCCCAGCCAACACAGGGTGGGTTTCTGCACGTCCCGTAGGGGGCTATTCAAAACTGGGGTTCACCGGCCCCTTAAGAAAAAGCTGCACATTGATGTAAAGTTGCAGGGAGTTCCCCTGGCCATGGAGCTGGACACAGGGTCCGCTCTTTCTATTATTTCTGCAGACACTTTTAAAAAGGTTTGTTCCAGGAGTGGCTCACGAGTCAAACTCAGGCCCTCCAATCTCATCCTCATTGACTTCCAAAATTCACGAGTCAGTGTGAAGGGGGAGGCCACGCTTAGAGTACAGCATAAGGAATTTGATGGGTTGTTAGATGTGGTGGTAGTTGGGGGTGATCGCACGAGTCTTATCGGACTCGATTGGTTCGAGGCACTTGGGATCCAAGTGACTGGTCTTAACCATCTACAAACTGCCAGCCTTGCAGGAGTCTGTAAGGAGTTTGCTGATGTGTTCAGCCCAGAGCTTGGCTCATACAAGGGGCCTCCCATTGCTTTAAGGTTAGATCCAGCCATCACACCCATCAGGGTTAAACCAAGGAGGGTGCCTTTTGACTTCAAAAGTAAAATAGATGCTGAGTTGGACAAACTGCTCCAACAAGGCATTCTAGAACCTGTGGATTCTAGTCCATGGGAAACCCCCATAGTGACACCATTAAAAGCCAATGGTGAAGTCCGAATTTGTGCGGACTATAAATGCACTCTAAACAAAGCCTTGCAGTAGCATGCATATCCAGTGCCTGTGGTGAGCCACATTCTGGCCTCACTGAAAGGGGGAAAGGTCTTTGCTAAGCTTGATTTAGCTCAGGGCTACCAACAGTTACCTGTTGATGAGGCAACAGCTGAGCCCCAAACTATAGTTACTCACAGAGGGGCTTTTAAAGTAAAAAGGCTGCAGTTTGGGGTCAATGTAGCCCCTGGCATTTTCCAAGGGGTGATGGAGCGAATGCTCCGTGGTATTCCTGGGGTCTGCCTCTATTTCGATGACGTCCTCATTGCAGGAGAGTCATCTGGGAACTTGGCCGAAAGGCTGAGAGCTGTCTTGATGTGTTTCTGCCAAGCTGGGCTGAAGTTACAGCAAGACAAATGTAAGATTGGTGTAACATCCACCGAATTTCTAGGGTTTCGTATTGATGCTGAAGGCATCCACACTGCAGAGTCTAAATTCCAGGCCGTTCAACTGGCCCCTAGTCCCCAGTCAAAAGCTGAACTCCAGGCTTTTCTCGGCCTACTTAATTTTTATCATTCATTCCTCCCCCACAAGGCTGCAGTGGCTGAGCCATTACACCGGCTCTTGGACAAGCAGACTCCATGGAAAGGTCCATGAAAAGGCTTTCAAAGAAGTCAAGGCCTTGCTATCTTCAAATGCGGTACTGGTGCATTTCAATGAGCAATTGCCTGTGTGCATCGCATGTGATGCCTCCCCTTATGGGGTAGGAGCAGTGTTAAGTCATCTCAAGGCTGATGGGACTCATGTCCCTGAGGCCTACTACTACTATAGAACTCTCTCATCTGCAGAGCGTAATTACGTGCAGATTGACAGAGAAGCCTTGGCAATAATCTCAGGCATCAAGAAATTTCATGAATACTTGTATGGCCGCCATTTCACGGTCTACACTGACCACAAGCCTTTGCTGGGTTTGTTTGCAGACCCCACACATCATCTCCCCCAGAATGGTGAGATGGTCAATTTTCTTGTCAGCTTATGACTACACCCTGATTCACAAACCAGGGACAGAGATGGGCCACGCTGATGGCCTTAGTAGGTTACCTCTAAAGCAAATAGAGGCAGACCCTGCTCCTGCTGTACACATTCTTTCCATTCAGGAATTGCCTGAATCTCCCCTCAATGCTAGGGATGTGGCTGCTGAAACTGCCACTGATCACACGCTTGCACGCGTGCTGACATGGGTGTTGTCAGGGTGGCCTGACACATGTCCTGGTACAGAGTTCCAAAGTTTCTGGTGTAGGAAACATGAATTTTCTACATTCAAAGGGTGTATCCTGTGGGGAAGCAGAGTAGTCATCCCGGCCTCATTGAGGACTAGAGTCTTGCTCTCTCTGCATGAGGGACATCCGGGAATTGTGAAGATGAAGGCGCTTGCGCGTAGCGATCTTTGGTGGCCTGGACTCGATAAGGACATCGAGGCCCAGGTTCAGGGGTGCCAAGTGTGCCAACAGTCACGGCCTGAGATGCCCCAGGCCCCTGTACATAGGTGGGAGGAGACACTCACTCCATGGTCACGTGTACACATTGACTATGCTGGGCCCTTTCAGGGGCAATTCTTCCTTCTCCTTGTGGATAGCCATTCCAAGTGACTAGAGGTCGTTCCTGTATCTTCCACTACTACTGCCAGGACCATCCAGGTGCTAAGAGGAATCTTTGCTTCCCATGGTCTTCCTGATGTCCTTGTTTCAGACAATGGTCCCCAATTTACCTCTTCTGAGTTTCAGGCTTTTCTTCAAGCCAACATGATGCAGCATGCTACGTCTGCTCCTTTTCACCCTGCCACCAACGGTCAGGCTGAACGCATGGTGCGTACCACCAAGGAGCCATTAAAGAGAATCACTCGAGGACCCTGGCATCACAGATTAGCCAATTTTCTCCTTGCACACCGCACCACACCTTGCACAGCTACAGGAAAGAGCCCAGCTGAACTCCGCTGGGGTCGCAGACTCATCACGAAGCTGGACAGGCTGCACCTGCTTCACAGGTGTCACAACCGCAGGCACCTAGGACAGGGCTTTTCAACCTGTGGTACGCGTACCACTTGTGGTACATTAACAAGGGGCAGGTGGTACGCAGCCCTGCCTAGCCAAGTGTAGTGGGGGAGAGAAAGAGCCAGCGCAGGCAAGGACTTACAGTGAAAGAGTCCTCTGGAGCTGCAGTGGCTGGGGAGAGACAAAGGGCCCAGGCTCAGTTCTGGCTCACCCTCCCCCATGAGAAAGAGGGAGGAGATGGAGAGTGGAAGGATTCTTATGTGCTTTTGTGACTTTGAAGTTCTGGGATTTGTGCAATGTGGGCTTTGTGTTCTTAAGGAGTGTTTGGCAATTTCTATTTGGCTGATGGCTGATGGCTGGTGTTAGCTTCTATTGCTCTGCTATTGTTAGCTGTAAGTTTTGCTGCAAGGGATTTTGAAGTATTTTTCTCCTGAATGGATTTTGCCTGTAGATTTCTTTACTTATGAATGGAGCCATTTGGGGAGGCTGCCTTAGCCGGCAGCCAATACTTACTACATTTTTTTTCTTCCTTACTTTCCTTTCTAGCCAGTAGCTAATTCTTAAAGGGGAATGTGCCTTTTTAAGCTAGTTCACTCAGCAGTTTGTCTTTTCTGTCTCTGGAGGCTTTTTCTTGTTTGATGAATATATGGAAGAGAAAAAATATGGGGGTGTTTTTTTTCAAATTCTTCCTTCAGAAGGAGGTGGGCATGAGAAAGAGGGAGGCAGGGAAGGAGGGAGGGAGGGAAGTCCTGCCTTAGCACTTGGCCACTAGCAGCCCTGCCATTGACTTGCAAAAGGGGATCACATGACCCTGGGACACTGTGACCATCATAAATATGAATCAGTTGCCAAGCATCCAAATATAAATCACATGACCCTGGGCATGCTGCAATTAAGGCAGGACATAAAATAAGACAGGACATAAAACAAGACATAAGTCTTAAATGCGTGTATTAGCTAGAAGAAGAAAAAAGGAAGTGAAAAATGTCAAACCACAAGTTCATCTGCCGGTCACATATGAGTGTCAAGCTTGAGACTCTGTTGCAAGTAACCACATATGTCTCGTTTCTATGTCTCGTTCTTGCTGGTAGCTAACCACAAACGAACTGCAGGAAAAGCTTAAGAAATTTAAATGCTTTGGCAAGATACCTGTAACCTAAATCCATGAGAGGGGGACAAGATATTTAGCTGCTTTAGCATAGCAACAGGGGGCTGTCATCCAAGTAACCAATCAATGCTAACAAGCGACATTTCCGTGTTTTGCTGTCTCTGAAGAGTATATATGAACTTGTTTTATTATAAGAAGCTGTTCAGAGGTGCTTACAAATATATTGCTCTGAACCTTGCGCAATAAATCAACATCTTTTGATTCCGTGGTCTGTGGTTTTCTGCAACATTTTTCTGGCGACCCAAGATGGGACTTGGAGCGATATTTCGCTGAGGACGGCACGGACCGACCGATGCCCAAGCATGAACCTTCAGCCGGCATGGACGATTTCTCCAGAAGGAGGCAGACGGCACCGCAGGGGTATTCGGTGGACAACCGACCGATCCAAGAACCTGAACGGAATCAAAATAAGTCACACACACGTCAGCTGAAAAGAAGACGCCTGCAGGCAAGTATTGTGGAATTGTAGACCCACTCGTTTTGAGAGTGGAAGAGGGGGCCTGATCACCCCCCTGGGTCCGGGATCGGCGCATCCTAAAGAGGCCCAAGAGTTGTGTGGGTGGTTAAGCCATTGCAGTTCCTGTTGGTGACCGTTGGAACGTCCGGCATCACAGGTCAGTGGCAGTGTTTTAGAAAATGGGTGGTGGAGGAAGTGTCCCTCGGACACCTCTTCAGTGTATGTTGAGGAATTTTAAGAAAGGTTTTAGTGAAGATTATGGAGACCCCAAGGCCAATCCAGGAGACTTAAAGAAATTCTGTGAAAATGAATGGCCAACGTTCAATGTAGGATGGAAGGCTGAAGGTAGTTTTAATCTAGACATCATCTCAAAAGTCCACCAAATTGTTACTGACCCAGATCATGGTCACCCAGATCAATACCAATATATTGACCAGTGGCAAGTAGTAAAACAGAATCCTGAATGGCTTCGCAAATGCAGAGTGGAACTCATGCGGGTCTGCGTGGCCAGAATGAATAGAAATCCCAGATCTCAGCTCATGAAGAGTCAGACTGAAGCCAAACCTGTCTTAAAGACTGAACCCTATGAAGAAGATAATCCTCCTCCATACGCCCCTGTGCATCGTCCTATGGCCCAAGGCATGCAACTACCGGTCCCAATTCAACCGGCAAATGTTGATGATGGTAATATTCAAGTTCAGGGGGCAGGAGTGCAAGGAATTCAAAGGAAAGTGCCAAAAACAGACCGAGAGGTCAGGCCTAAGGGACCCCTTCAGTCCCCCCTTGCAGCCTCTTTTCATTCTCCCGTGGCTGGCCGCACTAGCGTCCAACTCTTGGCCCCACTTCGCCAAATGGACCAAAGAATCATGAATGCCCAGGGCCAGGCAGACATTCAGCCTCTGTTTCAATATGTCCCATTCACTACGACAGACCTCTTAAATTGGAAGCAACATTATGGACCCCTGTCAGTTAAACCCCGAGAGGTTGTTGACCTGTGGAACTATTATCAAGACACACAATCCTACGTGGCAAGACCTAGAGCAATTAATGAATACCCTCCTCAATGGTGAAGAAAGAGAGAGATTGAGTAATGCCATCTGTAATATCCTAAAACCCGCGGCCGGAGGAAACCTTCAGGCTATACTCAATCAGCGGTTTCCTAGACAGGATCCAAATTGGGATCCTTATCAAGACATGGTAATTCTCCAAAATTATCAGGGACTGATTCTTCAGGGCTTAGAACAGGCTGCCAAGCCTCCGGTGAATATGTCCAAGCCGTCTTTAATAATACAAGAGGCTGATGAGAGTCCTGAAGCCTTTTTCCAAAGACTGATTGAGGCTTATAAGACATATACACCAATTGACCCCCTCAGTCCTGAAAATGCCCGCATGTTAGCTATGGCCTTCATATCACAAAGTGCCCCTGATGTTAAAAAGAAACTTCAGAAACAAGAAGGGGCATTGGGCATGACTATGAGTCAATTAATGGAAATTGCACGTAAAGTTTACGTGAATAGAGAAAAGGTGGAAGAGAAGAAGAAAGAAGGTAAAATGCAACGTAAGGCTGAATTGCTGGCAGCTGCATTGTCAGGCAATTCCAGAACCCTAGGAAGGAATCAGTGTGTTTTGTCTAAAGAAGAAGGACATTGGCAACATGAATGTCCTAAAAGGTTTGAACTTGGAAGAATAGAACAGGGACGTGGGCAATGTAGGGGAAGAGGAAGAGGCCGTGGACATTTAACCCGAGAAGTCAAGATATATGATTTCCAGGGAGAGCGACGAGGAAGATATGGATTCCAAGGAAGGGGAAGAGGCCAATTTCAAGAATAAGTGGAGGCCATAGGTTTGGCCGCAAGTGAACAATGGCCTGAGGCATGAAGGGGACCGGGTTTAAGTCAAGCCCCCCCTGAACCCTTGGTCCGAATGAACATAGGGGGCAATAATGTGACCTTTTTAGTAGATACGGGGGCATCTAGATCTGTAGTTACTAAGTTATTGGCTCCCTTCTCTGCTGATGTCATAAATGTACAGGGAGTTGATGGTTCAGTAAATTGTCACCCTTTTCTAAAGCCCCTGAGATGTTCCCTAAAAGGAAGGGACATTGAACACCAATTCCTATATATGCCTGAGTGTCCCATTCCCTTATTGGGTCGAGACATGTTATGCAAAATGGGGGCAACTTTGTCATTTGAAAAAGACGAAATGGCACTAGTAATGAAGCATCCTCCAGATGAGATGTGGCGAATAATGGTGGCCCAAGAGGTTCAAGTCCTCGATACTTGGCAGGAGTTTGATGTGCACAAGTTATGGGCAGAAGATAATCCGCCAGGACATGCAGGTCACCATACACCACTAGTCATTCAAGTGAAGCCTCTGGCAGTGCCTATTCGTCTCCGGCAGAGAAATTATCCTCGCCCCATTACACAAGCAATTCAAGACCATATTACCAAATACTTAAAGGCAGGAATTTTAACAACTATTCAATCTCCTTGGAACACCCCAATCTTACCCATCCCAAAGCCTGATGGCTCATTTCGACCAGTCCAAGATTTGCGTATTGTCAATAATGCTACAGTTACTGTACATGCTGTAGTGCCTAACCCATATACCCTCCTGAGCTTGATTCCAGCATCAGCTGCCTGGTTCTCTGTGGTAGATTTGAAAGACGCTTTCTTTATGATCCCAATACATAAGGACAGTCAGAAGCTGTTTGCTTTTGAGTGGGAAGACCCAGTAACAGGCCAGAGAAAACAATATGCTTGGACCAGACTTCCTCAGGGATTTAAAAATTCACCTACTCTTTTTGGCAACGCCTTGGCCTCAGACTTAGAAGACTTCCAGCCCTGTGAGGAAGGAGATGTACTACTACAATATGTTGATGATGTGTTAATAACTGGACAGACAAAAAGAACTTGTTGGGACAACACCAATCAATTACTTCATCTGTTGATGAACAAAGGATATCGTGCCTCAAGGGAGAAAGCTCAATTAGTGAAACCCCAGGTTAAATATTTAGGTTATAGTATAAGTCAAGGCCAAAGAGCAATAGGACATGAGAGAAAGGAAGCTGTGTGCCGAATTGCAGAGCCAACTAATAGGAGAGAATTGCGGGGTTTTCTAGGAGCAGCAGGATATTGTAGAATATGGATACCGAATTTTGCCCTGCTAGCCAAACCACTATATGAGTCCACAAAAGAGAGCCCTTTATTTGGACGCGTGAACAAAAACAGGCTTTTGAGGCTTTAAAATTTGCATTATCTCAAGCTCCTGTTCTGGGACTTCCTAACCTCGAGAAACCTTTCAATTTGTATGTGGACTCAAAGAATAATATGGCTCTTTGTAGTCCTGACTCAAGAAAAGGGAAGTTGGCAACAACCCATAGCTTACTTGTCAAAACAACTTGATGGAGTATCAAAGGGATGGCCACATTGTCTTAAAATTCTGGCAGCCACAGCTCTCCTGATAGAGGAAGCTAATAAATTGACTTTTGGACAACTAACCACAATCTATACCAGTCATGCAATTCGTGGAGTTTTGGAAACAAAGGGACATTTATGGATAACTAACTCCAGAATTTATAAGTATCAAGCTCTCCTCATTCAAAACCCTCAAGTGACATTGAAGCAGACAAATGGCCTAAACCCAGCCACCCTATTGCCTATACCAGGTCCTAAAGTTGAACATAACTGTATGCAAGTGATAGAAAGTCAATTCTCATGTAGACCTGATTTAACTGATGTGCCACTGAAAACAGTGGACTATAATTGGTTTACTGATGGGTCAAATTTTATTGCAACAGGAGAACGATATGCAGGCTATGCAGTAGTCTCACTTGATAAAGTCATAGAAAGTGGGCCACTCCCAAAAGGCACAAGTGCTCAAGCAGCAGAATTGTGGGCTCTCATACGAGCACTGGAAAGAGCAAGAGATGAAAGTATAAACATTTGGACTGATTCTAAATATGCATTCCTCACATTACATGTACATGCTGCAGTCTATAGAGAGAGAGGACTCTTAACAGCTGCAGGAAAAGAAATTAAACATCCTCTTCTGATTGAAAGACTTATAACAGCAGTCTTGGGACCAAAGAGGGTAGCTGTCATGCACTGTAAAGGACATCAAAAGGGACAAGATGAAGTAGCCCAAGGAAATAGAGCAGCTGATAGAGAAGCAAGGTTATCAGCAACCCGAGACAGCCAAGCTTACCCTGACATGACAGCTTATGTAGCATTGGAAATGCCACGAGGACTGAGTCCTAGATATACTAAAGCAGAAGACTTACAGGCAAGTGTAGATTTGCAAGGACACAGGCAGGGAGAATGGTATGTACTCCCAGATGGAAGGATTTTTGTACCTGAGAATTTAGCCTGGCCAGTGGTAAAGGAAACTCATTCAACTACTCACATGGGAAAGAGTGCATTAGCTGAAGCCCTCCACCTTATTGTGTATATCAATCGTCTTCACTCGCTATGTGCCCATGCAATTGAGAGATGTAACATTTGTGCCCAGGTTAATCCAAGGACCTATTCTTCCGCCAGGAAGTCAGCCTAAGGGATATTACCCTATGGATTCATTGGTTGTTGATTTTACAGAAATGCCAAAATGTGGACTATATAAAGCAATGTTAGTCCTAGTGTGCAATTATTCAGGGTGGCCTGAATGTTTCCCAACCAAGACCAAGCAGGCACGAGAAGTGGCCAGAATCTTGCTCAAGGAGATTATTCCCAGATATGGAGTACCCTCATTCATATCATCAGATAATGGACCTGAGTTTGTACATCAAGTAAATCAGACGCTGGCTAAATCCTTAGGGACGCACTGGAGGTTTCATTGTTCTTTTCATCCTCAATCTGGGGGAAGGGCAGAGAGAATGAACCGGACTATAAAGGAAAAGGTGACAAAGGTGTGTCTTGAAACTCACCTTAAGTGGGTGGATGCATTGCCACTAGGACTTTGGTCTGTGCGATGCACCCCTCGAAAAGGAATTAGGCTATCCCCTTTTGAAATGATGTTTGGAAGACCCCCTATCATAAGTAATAACTTGAAAAATTATATAGGGGACTTAAGTCAATTAGGAACTACATGGGTGAGTCAAATGGTGGGAGAGTTAAACAAGCAAATACAAGAAATCCAACAATATTGTGTGTCCCTCAGTCCACCATTTTTGAGTACCCCCAGTCATAATATTCAAGTGGGAGACAAAGTATGGGTAAAACACTGGAAAGGGGAAAACTTGAAACCTAAATGGAAAGGCCCGTATACTGTGGTCATGTGTTCTCCACTTGCAGTAAAGGTGTTAGAATCCAAGTCTTGGATTCACTGGACTCGAGTTAAGCCTGCAGCTGATGAATATTGGGAGGCAGAACAGGACGAGGCCCGCCCTTTAGTGGTCCGCTTGAAGAAGCGCCCCCTATAACTGCCCTACCGGCAACGGGCAGGCAACATACGGGGCAGAAGAGGCCTTACTGGTGTCACTCCGGAAGCTGACCCTCTACGTACGGCTGAAGACAAGAACAAGGAAAGCATCTGTTAATTTGTTAGGAGTGGTGTGTTGTGTAGGTTAGATTTATTTCAAGGAATGGTAGTCCGACCATACATAGCCATAGGTGCAGTGAGTCTGGCCTTAGTGATTCTGATTACCCTGATTGTGACCTGCTGTATTGGACACCTTTTCTTCTGGAAACATCCCAATCCCAAAGACACAGGTGTTGCACCTAAAAGCACTGACTGTGACCAAGGTCAGTGTGTATCTCTTGGGGACACTTATGTTTGAAGCACCTTGGGAGTGGGTTCTCTGTTGTATAGTAGGAGTCTTGGGAGTGTGGGCATTATATTTAGCAAATAAGACTCGGCTGTGTGGCTCACCTAAGACTGACCTGGTCCTTTCCCAAATCACACCTAACCCCATCCATCTTCCTGATGTGGTAATTCCATAATTGCAATTGTTCCCCTTGGTGTGACTGAGTGTGAAACTGAGTGGGATACTGGGCTTGTAAGATAGAAAAGAAAAGAAAAGTTGACATTGACTCATTTTAGATTGTCAAACATGAGTCTTCTATGGCTTTGGCTAATGTTTGCAAGTGGCATGTTGAGTAATGAGACCCTGAGTGATAGTCCCAAATGTTGTGAGAATGGCCCATTACCTCTTCTCATACTTGAAGAAGGCTCCAGGGATGTTGAGGATCTCAAAGAGCAAGGCAGGACTAGGGCCCAGGGTTTAGAAACTTTGAAGATACTGACCAAAGAGGGACTGGAGCAAGTCCATTCCCGTCATCGCCGTCTTATTTCCCGGTGGGGACCCCGCCCCAAGCCAACCCTAGGACCTAAGCCTGAGCATGCTACCCCTAAGTTAAAACGTGGGTTGGGTCAAAGACAGGACATCATCAAAACAAAAGGAGGGCCTCTGTGACAATTGAGAGAAGGGAAATACATACTGAAAATACTGGAACTAGGTCAGGCTTTGATTAACCAATCTGACCCTACTTTAGGCCAAAGATGCTGGTTGTGTTTGTCCGCATCCCCATCGGCCTATCATGCAGTCCCAGTTTCACCAGACCTTTGGGCAAAGACCAATGCCACCCTAGCTTTTGATAGGGGTGGCAGATGGGGAAGTAACACAGTAGAGGCAAAATTACATGGTGACTTCTATAGTACATTAGAAAAGCTGGGAGTTAGCCATCTTCCCATCGTTGGCCCTGTGGCTGTTAATGTGGACCTCCTAGGGCCACCCTCCTTATGTGTTAAAAGGAGTCAGGAACCTAGGGAGGGCGTTCTGGTGGGATCAGAGACAAGAAACCACTGGCAAAAATGTCAAATAGAATTAACCATGAGCCCTCGGCGTAGACTTATGGATGTGAAATTAACTCGCAGCATTTCTCCTTCTGCACATCACCTATTCCAAAAGAAGGTCACCTTCTCGACTCCGCCACAACTGAGCTTTACAAAATGGGAAGGAGCCAATTTGAACCACCCCGATTCCCACTTTGGCTCTACAGTAAGCCCATGCAGGAATTCTGTATTCCATTTCCCCTTGGAAATGAGAGTTCCCGTTATCTTCTTGAGGCTCCATATATCAGGGATGAACAAAGAAACCTTCGTCAAAAACCTCCACTACAGCTGTTAACTGGCATGTTTATGGCAGGAACTTTGGGGGTTTGGAGTAACGAGAACAGCCATCGAATTCATGCCTTTTCCATGAACATGGCTGTGTGCTTAGAAGAGAATGGGGTCTTTTTCTTATGTGGAGAAAATGCGTATGTATGTTTACCTACCAACTGGACTGGAACGTGCACTCTGGTACACCTCTTTCCAAAGATGGGTGTTGTGAATGGGGAACAAGCCCTCCCTGTTCCTCTCATGGGACATATACAGAAAAGAGTTCCCCTAGTAATACCATTATTAGCCATCCTAGGGATGGGAACTGCAGTTGGAACAGGGGTAGGTAGTCTAGCCTATTCTACAATACAGTTTCAGCAACTTTCTGAGGAATTTCAACAAAGCCTAAGCCAGATAGCTGGAACCTTGGTAGAAGTCCAAGATCAGATACGCCTCCAGCGTATGTATGCTGGCCGGCGACTGCTCCTCCTGGATGCCGCGCTTCTCTTCTCTTCCTGGCCTAGGTGAGTAGGCCTACTTCTGTTTCTTCGGGATTCCAAACAGCGGATCCCACTTCATCGCCAATGTTCTGTTCGCACAGCAGACATGAAGACGAGGCAGTTGGTAGAAAAGATGTTCTTTATTGAATACATTCATGGAACAGAAGCAAGCGAGAAATGGCAACATGCCCTTTTTATACTTCCCCTGCAAGGGGAGGCTCAACCAATGAATGCAGGCTATTCTCCCACCTTGCGCATGCGCACGAGGCTGGAGACAGTCTGTCTGGGTCCTGGGCAGACATGTCTCTGCAGTTGTGCTGCAGATTTCCTGAGCCTTGCTGATTGACTCAGCAAGGCCCAGGACACACCATTCTCTTTGTGTATGAAATCTACACACTGAAAAAGAATTGTTTCTCAACCTCTGTTACTGCTAAAAAGAAAGTGCACACATAGGCAACCTGCAGCCCATGGCATAAAAGTAGCCCCTTAATTTCCATTTTGTGGCACAAATATCTGATTTTCTGTAACTTTTTTGGGGAGAGGAGAGATGTTCTTAAATGGTTCAAATTAGGTACAGTATATTAAATATATTAAACAGATCCATTTTTCACTTTAAATTCTGCCTCTCAAAGAAACTGTAAATGTGCAAAAATATTTGGGTCTATTTGTTAATAACATTCAATAGTTGCACCCCCTAAAATTTGAGGAAGTACCAAAAAAAGAAAAGAAAAATAATGAACAACAGCCTGTGGTCAGAAAATGTTGCTCAAGGCAGATATAATCCTGTGTTAAACAATGAGTTTCCATGCAATAAACAGAAGATGTCATTTGTATTTAAAGTGTGCCATTTCACTTTCACAAAACATTGCCAGATCTATGGTCTGCAATCTTATGAAGTTACACCCTGATGATGGTGAATAGAACTGTGCTTTTATCGGTTTGTTCATGTTGTAGACTTACTCAAAAATTTAAAACTTTTCAAGTCAGCAACCAAAGGATTCCTGCTTAGTTAAAAAGCTATAGGAAAAATATTATTGAAATAGGCAAAACATTGCTTTGTAGTTAGCTTTTCCAGAAAGATAAATAGAAGATAAATAGGAGAAACTTACTACTTCTGGCTCAGTATTTCAAGTTAAATGGTTTGGTTGCCAAACAACTAAGGCAGTAAGGCACTGGTTTAGTAAGAACTAATTCCATAACCAGAAATAAGAAAAAATGTGTTATGAATGTGAAAGTTCAGAGGTCTGACAAGTTGCTGCTTTCTGCAAATGCTTATTTTCTGACAATGGAGCTGCCCAGAAAGTATGAATATGCTAATGAAAAACATATATCACTGGGATACATTTTATAGACTACTCATTTTGAAACGATAAGGTAAGGTAAAGCTTGAATTTTTTGGCGTTCCTATTTGGTGTTTTACATGATGAATTGGGCACACTGCACAATTCCTTCCTAAGATGTTTGCTTGGCCCTCTGCCCTTGTATTACACTTGCCTCTGCTGTGAAAGTGCAGACAAATGCATCTCCCAACTGCAACTGACTATTAAACACAGTACTGGAACAATATGAGAGCAGATGCCATCAGTAGTCTCTTTTTTTAGCCTTCTCGACACTACTCAGAAGTGCTAGATTTTATCTCCCCCAATTCCCAATTGACATGGCTCCCACATAGCCTTTCTGCTTCTGCTGGAAGGAAGCAGGTTGCTGGGCAGGTAGAAAGGGTGAGATATCCCACCACCTAATTGGCACTGGGCTTTGGGTTCCTTGTACAGCTACTATTGGCTGTTAATAGTACTCATATCTGTCAAAATTGCAAGTCAATATTGAAACCAACAAACATTGATTTTGATGTTTAGAAAGGCAGCAGTTATTCCTGGATTAACTATGAACCAGATCCAGTGGTTCAGTTTCACATTTTGACTTTTCATGCTTAATTGGATTTTTACATACAAATGCGAGATATGTCCTGCACTAACTCCTGAGGGAGAGGTCGCATCCAGAAAACAAATGGTTTTTGGACTTCCCCAAAAATTCAGCATGAAAAGCGAAAATTTGAAAGTGACCTCAAATTCGCAAAGCAAACATATATTCAGGTTCCCCCCATGTTGGGGAAGCTGAAAAACCATGTGTTTTCCAGATGCGACCTCTCCCTCAGGAGTTAGCCCAGGACCTATCTTGCATTTGTTGGCAAAAAGCCAATTCAGCATGAAAAGTCAATATTTGAACCTGACCTCAAATTCGAAAAGCAATCATATATTCAGGTTCCCACCATGTAGGGGAAGCCGAAAAACTACTTGTTGTCCGGATTCGACCTCTCCCTCAGTAGTTAGCCCAGGACCTATCTGGCATTTGTTGGCAAAAAGCCAATTCAGTATCAAAAGTCAATATTTGAACCTGACCTCAAATTCGAAAAGCAAACATATATTCAGGTTCCCACCATGTAGGGGAAGCCGAAAAACCATGTGTTTTCCGAAAAACTACTTGTTGTCCGGATTCGACCTCTCCCTCAGGATAATCTGATGGGGCCGTGTAAAATATTGAGCTGGTGCTGGATGGTTCGTGACTCATCCGAAATGTTGAAACAACACATTCCTTCAAAACTTTCACAACCCAAATGCTGATGCAGAAGCAAATAATCAACAGCAGCACGATTTTGTAAAATAGCCTTTCTCAAAGCTTGCAGCTCATGGTTGATTGCTGAGATAGCTGAAGAAGTAGCATTAATTGTTTTTGCTAAATTACACGCAACAGCGTTAATGTTAAGGTGAGCGCGAGCAGCAAGTGCTGGCACACCCACTATAGACACAGCCAGTGCTACGTATTCCACTTTATTAAGTAAGGCTGCTTCGGAGTCACAAGTGCTATCTAGTGTGACCCCACGCCGAGAACGGCTCGAGTGAATTTGTTGTTTGGAAAGCAAAACAGGAATCAGCCGGCTGAGGCAACACTGCGCTTCACTAATATTAGCAGGAATATAATTAAAAGTTTCTTGACCACATGTAAAAAACCATCCTTGCGGTAGCCAAACATGGGCAAAATTAAAGGAAGTCTCCTCGAAAGCAGTGCAGTTTAAAATAGGTGAGTTAACGCGAAGACAGTGAGGTTTTTTACATGAAGATTACAATTAACTACTTTAGCACATGTTATATTTGCAGGGATTGCTACCACCGGGGTGTGCAAAGCAATTGCATCAGGGGGTAGATAATAGGCAGCGAACCCCCAATTACATATAGTCCCATAATTAAAGTTCCCATTTAATAGAAATCCACCCAAGCCAGTGAAGTTTTGAATTACTGCAGAAGGGGTGCAAACAGGGACTAAACATGTAGAAAGCAAATTTTCCATATCATACACTTCAGATAAGCAAAAGACATCATTTTGTGTGATGTTAGCTAGCTGCACCCATAGGTTTTGCTTCATTCGTTGTTCGAGTGAATGTTTGGGTGGGATGACAGCTGCTGTTGCCAAAGGGCAGCTATTAACAATCAAACACAAACAAATGATGGCTAAGGAATTTGCAGTTAAAACCACAAAAATGGCAGCACATAAGTTTTCGGGGGTTGCTCTACTTGCTGCTGCTACAGCACTGCCTGCGCTTTGGCGGTCAAGTTCTTCAAATCTCCCCATGTCACTGGACGACTGGCACGACGGGATCGAATTGGTCACTGTGCCATCTGGAGAGTCACCTTTGCCATTTCTGGACTGGATCCAGGGACTGATGACTGATGGCTGGGCGGACACAACGTGCTGGAATCCACAAAGGTCCTGTAGGAGCAAGCACAGCAGCATATCCTCGTCCCCACGTAATCAGAGGGACTGGCCCCAACCATGTTTTATCTGGTAATGCCCGATAATATACTAGAGGGGGAGGCAAGCTTGTTTTCTGTTGAAAGTGTCTCTGATAAGCGGTCGAATTTTGAATGGAAACATTCAACTGATTTAAGGTAAATAATACTTTTTTAACCTGTTGTGTTACCCACGACAAATTAGGTATTCGAGAGCCCTCTTTTTTATTTGTTTGTGAAGGCAGTCCTTAAAGGACCAATTAGCATGCTCCACTATGGCTTGACCCGTGGAATTATAGGGGAGACCATGAGTAAGAACAATATTCCAGGTTGTACAAAATTGCAAAAAGGCCGATGAAGAATAGGCTGGCCCGTTATCAGTTTTTAAAGAAGAGGGCTTGCCCAAGGCTGTAATGGCCGAAAAAAGATGAGAAATAACATGATTCACTGTTTCCCCTCGTTGAGGTGTGGCCCAAAGCGCTCCTGAATAAGTATCAATAAATAAATGAATATACTTCCAGGGAGCCAAAGAGGGAACATGAGTAACATCCATTTGCCAAAGTTGATTAGAGGTGAAACCACGGGGATTAACTCCCGTGTCCCCCGAGGGGGATGCCCCAGAACATTGGGGACAGGACAAAACAATCTGCTTAGCTTGGTCAAGTGGAATATGGCAAGCTTGTGCCAAGCCCCTAGCATTTTGATGGAAAAAATAGTGACTAAAAAAAGGATCTGAAAATAAAGTGGGTAAAACATGAACAGCAGCATCAGCGTGACTATTGCCTTCAGAAAGAGGACCAGGAAGGGACGAGTGACTGCGTATGTGAGAAAAGAAGTATAAATGTTTCCGATCTTGTAGCAGCTGCTGTAAAGTTAAAAACAGAGCCATGAGATTGGAGTCAATCCTGGGTGTGATATAAGCACCTGGAAAATTAAATATAAGTTGACACACATAATGAGAGTCAGAGATTAAATTAAAAGGTTGTTGAGAAAAGGTGTGGAAAGCTAAAATAGTAGCAGACAATTCTGAGCGTTGCGGTGAGGATTCCACTGCAGTGTAAGATATTTTCCAGGTATCATCATCATGAGGATCCTTATAAGCAATCGCTCCTCTCGTTCGCCCTCCATCGGAGAAAACAGTAGAAGCTTGCGGCAATGGAGAAGGAGAAAGCAGTGGGCAGACAGGAAAGGAAGAAGTCATTAAACAAGCAAACTGAGGATCTTTAGGCAAATGATATGCAATACAGCCTACATAGTCAGTTAAAGCACACTGAAGAGATATGTTATTCTGAAAATAAAATTGAAAATCAGATTTAGGGAGAGGAAGAACAATAGGAAGAGGAAGAAATCGGTCCCATTTCTTTGGCAAGCTCGAGTGTGTCCTAAAGTTATTATTTCAGCAACGGCCTGGATAAATGGCAAGACATTTTGGGATGGGGTATGGGGTAAATAAAGCCATTCAATACAATATACTTTTTGCAATTCTAATACAGCTAATACTCCTGTAGGCAACTTACTAGTAGGGAATATCAGAAGAGTTAACTGACAATCTTTATGAGGAATACGATCCACAAACTGAGTGCTCAAGATGTCATTAATTTGCTCAATCGTGGCAAGTGCTGCAGGCGGAACTATAATGAGATCTCCAGGTTTTCCTTTGGTCAATAAGTCAAATAATGGACTAAGTAAACCTGTAGGTAAAGAAAAATATGGGCGAACCAATTGAGGGTGCCTAGCAATTGCTGCAATTTGACCAAAGAAATGACTTTGGGTAAGCTCAAGCGAGGAAAAACCGGAGTAGAATAAGATTGCAACATTTTATGCCCTATATAAAGATAGGGAGAGTGCAGCTGTATCTTTTCCAGGGCAACCTGCAATCCATAGATACTTAAATCATTTTGTATTTCAGAAAGCCAATTAAGTTGTATCTTTGGGGCTCCAATTAAAATATCATCCATATAATGATATACCAAAGCCAATGGATGACGTTTGCGAAAAGGGGCTAATGCTGCAGCGACATAAAGCTGACATAATGTGGGACTATTCAACATTCCCTGCGGTAAAACTGTCCAGTGATAACGTTTATTAGGTTCTGAATGGTTCACTGCAGGCACAGTAAATGCAAACTTTTCCTGATCAGGGGGGCATAAAGGAATAGAGAAAAAAGAATCCTTTAAATCAATTACCATTACCTCATGATCTTGGGGAATCTAATTAGGATTGGGCGTTCCACACTGTAAAGGGCCCATAGGTTGAATACATGCATTAATGGCACGAAGATCGTGCAAGAAACGCCATTTGCCACTTTTCTTTTTTATGACAAAAACAGGGGTATTCCATGGACTAGTAGAAGACACAACATGACCAGCCAGCAGCTGATCTTTAACCAGCTGGTGGAGAGCCGTCAATTTTTCGTGTGACATGGGCCATTGATCAATCCACACTAGCTCTTTAACCATCTGTCAACGGGAGGGCAGTAGTCTCAGTCTTCCAAAGTGAGGGTGGCGCCCAATTTACTAAGTAGGTCGCGTCCCCAAAGGCTGACATGAATATCTAATATAAAGGGGCGGACCTGAATAACCAAATCTGAGAGGCAAATGGGCTGAAAGAAATCGTGCACTTTGACGTGCACTTTGATGACCCCCCACACCCCACACACTTGGACAGGGCTCGGTTGGCCAGGCGTCAGGCCACTGCTTGGCAGAGATCACTGAAACATCCGCTCCAGTGTCCAAAATTCCCTCAAAGGGCTTACCCTGCAGCACAATGATCCTATGGGGCCGTTGAAATGTGATCGGGGTAGTGATGGCAGCTATGACGGAAGTGGCCGGGTTAGTAGAACCGAAGCCTCCTTCCCCTCTCTCTTTTGGCTCTCCCCCTGCTGGGACAAAATAAGGCAAATGCAGGAGTTGAGCAGGACTAGTGTAAATGGGCAAAATTTGGGGCAAGTTGGTCCACAATTGAACATAAATAATTCCAGTATAGTCCGAATCTATAGTCCGGGAATAACAAAAATACCTTTTTTACCCATGCTTGACCGCGGAAGGACAAGCCCTACATAATTTTGTGGTAGGGGGCCTGATAATTGGGATGTTCAACTATTTGAACCTCCCCAGGGAATTTAAAATTCACTTCCTCCTGCAGTATCTAATCAATACTGGCAATACAATACTGGCAATACAATACTCTTGTAGCCGCAGGAGTATTTTCTATTGTTGGTTTGTTGTCTCTGTTTGGACTGGGGCCAGAGACCTGCCCGGTCGGCCGTTTCCCGACCTACAATCACTTGCCCAATGATAACCCTTCTGACACCTTGGGCATTTTGTTTTTGGTTTCGACCCCTGATGGAAAGGGGAGCGAGATGCTGCAGACATACCCCCCCCCTGGATTTCTACATTCCCTTTTAAAATGACCAGGTTTGCCACAGTTATAACACTTTCCTTGAGGCTTGCTGCCTTGTGATAAAGTGGCCGCCAATAAATTGGTTTGGTAAGAAGCTGTTCCTATATCTTGACATGCTTTAATCATATCTGCCAAATCAGGATTTTTCCCCAGACCAATAATTGCCCTTCGACATTCAGAAGTAGCGTTGTCTTTTGCCAGCCTCATCAACAATTCCTGCTGAGCTTCAGAATTATCTATCTGCCGCCGTAAGGCATCCTGTAGTCTGTTAATAAAATCAGGATACAGCTCAGTAGCCTTCTGCCTGATATTAGAGAAAGTTTGATGAGGCTTGCCAGAAACAGGCACTTTTCCAAATGCTCGATAGGCTCATTCAGAAGAAATCTGTAAAGTGGCAACCGGTAGAACAATCTGGGCATCAACTGGAGCAAAGGGGCCAGACCCATACAATTGATCAGGAATGAAGACCCCCCCCCAAATGAAGGGCACGCACAGCACATTGGTGTTTAAATTCGCTGTCCCAAACTACATATTGCGCTGGAGTAAGCAACATGCGAAAGGTAGTTTTCCAATCTTCAGGTACTAAGATATGATTTCTCATAGTGGCTTCCAGCATTCCGTGCACATAGGTACTTCCCAACCCCATATCTCTAATTCCTTTTCTCCGTTAAAATTGCATACGACAAAGGGCGATATTCCACTATTTGAGCTCCATTCTGATCTACTTGTCCCGTGGCATGTACTGGACAAACAGAAAGCATATCGGTAATTTCTTCAATATTCTCCCCCCCTTTGTCTAATTGTTTTCTAATATTTGCCTTATGTGGGTGTACAATGGCCATGGAGAAGCAAAAGCATTAGCCTCTCCAGGAGGAGCTGAAGGTCAAATTGGAGAGGATTTCGGGGTGACAATTTTTATCTGGTCGTAATCAGGCAGGGGGCTGGTAGTTAATTGTTGTTCTGCCAAAGCATCAGACCCAAATTTTTCCACTGCTTGACGGCATTGATACCATCGATGTAATATCTGTACGGGAGCCCGAGGTTCAAGATGTAAAGTATGCCCTATCTTTATCCAATCCCGTAAACCGAGTGTCCCGCACTATGGATAGCAGAGACAGTGTTTCCCTACCTCCTCAACCAGCTTCCTTATATCCGCCTCAGGCGCTGTCATACCTGACGTGCAACAAGAATCGGAGTTCCTATACATGTTCATGCTGGTGTTCAGATAGATTGCAACTCATACTTACTACTGAGGGGTCCCGGAGGACAAAGATGCACCTAGGGGCCTGTTCCAGACGATGGTAAGTATGTTGGCTGTTGCTCGCCACTGCAGGGTGTTCACTGTTCAGGTGCCAGATGATGCAGTTAGAGACCAGTCATCGCAGGATGCCAAGATGTCTGCCTCCCTTCGCAGTGTTTATTGCTTTTATACAGTTTCTCCAAGCAGCAAAAGGTAAAAAAGAGCAACAGCAGTTTATTGGTGAATTCTCCTCGCCAATCCCTAAGAATATCCTGTTGATGCAAACTAGGTGAGATCATGTACCAGCCAGGGGTAGTGTTCCACATCATCCTGGTGATGTGAACTGGGTGAGATCATCATCCTGGTGATGTGAACTGGTATTCGAGGCATGCAGGCATTTCAGGTAGGCAGTTTGCTTCACACGAAGTTAGCCCAGGATGTATCTTGCATTTGTTGGCAAAAAGCCAATAAAGCACTAATAGTCAAAATGTGAAACTGACCTCGAATTCGAAAAGTATACATATATTCAGGTTTCCCCCAGGTTGGGGAAGCCGAAAAAACATGTTTTCCGGATGCGACCTCCCCCTGAGAAGTTAGCCCAGGATGTATCTTGCATTTGTTGGCCAAAATCCAATAATGAAAAGTCAAAATGTGAAACTGACCTCAAATTCGAAAAGTATAAATATGTTTTCCAGAGGCGACCTCCCCCTGAGAAGTTAGCTCAGGATGTATCTTGCATTTGTTGGCAAAAAGCCAATAAAGCACGAATAGTCAAAATGTGAAACTGACCTCAAATTCGAAAAGTATAAATATGTTTTCCAGAGGCGACCTCCCCCTGAGAAGTTAGCACAGGATGTATCTTGCATTTGTTGCCAAAAATCCAATTCAGCATAAAAAGTCAAAATGTGAAACTGACCTCAAATTAGAAAAGTATACATATATTCAGGTTCCCCCCAGTTTGGGGAAGACGAAAAACCATATGTTTTCCATGTGCGACCTCCCCCTGAGAAGTTTAGCTTGGATGTATCTTGCCATTTGTTGGAAAAGCCAATACAGCATGAAAAGTCAAAATGTGAAACTGACCTCAAATTCGAAAAGTATAAATATGTTTTCCGGATGCGACCTCCCCCTGAGAAGTTAGCCCAGGATGTATCTTGCATTTGTTACCAAAAATCCAATAAAGAATGAAAAGTCAAAATGTGAAACTGACTTCAAATTCGAAAAGTATACATATATTCAGGTTCCCCCCAGGTTGGGGAAGCCGAAAAAACATATTTCCGGATGCGACCTCCCCCTCAGAAGTTAGCCCTGGATGTATCTTGCATTTGTTGGCAAAAATCCAATAAAGCATGAAAAGTCCAAATGTGAACTGACCTCAAATTCGAAAAGTATAAATATGTTTTCCAGAGGCGACCTCCCCCTGAGAAGTTAGCACAGGATGTATCTTGCATTTGTTGTCAAAAATCCAATTCAGCATAAAAAGTCAAAATGTGAAACTGACCTCAAATTCGAAAAGTATACATATATTCAGATTC